>APFE030333787.1:0-15860 GCA_000404065.3 Pinus taeda
TGATAAATATAATTTGAAGGGAAGTTTTAAAATTTAGTACATACAATTTTGGATAAAATTAAGATTTATTTTTATTTAAAAAGGATTTTTAAATACATAAATGGATTCAATGCTCTAAACTCTTCCAGTACTAGAATTCTGTAAATTACACGACTCAATTATCATTTTAAGAAATTCCTATAAAATTTATAACAAAGTGAATCAAGAAAACATACTAAGAGAAAAAGAAAAAACATCTAATAGTTAGATATGCGTTATTTAAAAAACAATTTTTGGTAAATAATAAATTATGATTAATGAGATAACCTATGCCATATTGATGAGTAAGTGTAGTGAAGGAGGCATGCTTGTGGAGTGTCATTTTCCAGAATACAAAAGTCAATGAGAATGATGATGAGAATTTTCTTTGTAGTGGTATGATTTTGAGGGCATTCAATGCTTTGACTCTTCAGTTTTGTAGGAAATGCATTTTTTTCTCGATTTTTATGTCGACAATGTAGCTTATTTGTTGATTGTTATCTGGAATGATGGGATTAATCACAATTTTCCATGCTACATAAACACGTACCCAAATCTATATTTGTTTGCCCACTTTCAAAGTTTATGATGATTATGTATTTTTTTACCAGGATTGTTGTGTGTTTTCAAGTAATTGTTTCACAAAACAGACTGCTTCTATGAATTAAATTTTTCAAATCTGAGAGAACGAGGTAGCCACCACGGTTTTGATGTAAAACTTAAAATGAGAATATGAACAACTCATTCAACTACAACATTAATCTTTGAGAAATTCAATAAATCATTTGACCTATGTGCAGGTAACCAATTAATTTCACTTATCCTCTTCTCCAACCAATTCACAAGAGAATTCCCTTATAATCTTACAAATTGTCCCACTCTGTACAAAGTCAGGATTCAGTAAAACAAGCTCAATGGCCATATTTATTTTGGATTGGGAAGGCTTGAAAAATTGTCCATTGTAGACATGTCATGGAACAATCTCACTAGATATTTTCCTTCTGATCTCTTTAATTCACCTATAATAGAGTACCTAAATGTTTCTTATAATCTGATGCAAGGAAGCCTTCCTCCAAATATCTGGGCTACACCAATCCTGCAAATATTTTTATTACCTTTTGCAAATTTATTAGGAGATCTTCCTTCCTTCGCACATTGCAATTTTTATATACAAGTTTGAACTGTAGGGCAATAGGATTTCTAGTAGCATCCCCATAAACATTGTCAAATGCTAAAAGCTGGTGTCCATTGAATTGGGCCAAAATAAGTTGATTGGAGTGATCCCTCCTAAACTGGCAAGTCTTCCCTATCTTGGTGTTCTTCATCTGTCCCATAATGCCCTCACCGGGATGATTCCACTAGAATTCCAGAATTGTCCTCCCTTAGAATGTTTCAATGTCTCCTTCAATCATCTCTCAGGTCCTGTGCCTTTAGATGGGCTTTTTAGAAGCATAGACAATAATTTTTTCATAGGAAACCTAGGTATCTATTGCAGAGTCCTAGCAGAGTCTCCATGTATGAATTTAAATGACCCTTACCTCAATGCTTCCTCATATTACATGCCAGATACTAAAAAGAAATTCCATAATATATGGGAGATTATATGGTTTCCTGGTTTAGCAGTATTCATTCTCATAGTTGGAAAAACATGTTACTATAAGTAGTTTATAGGTCATGTTGGTGGTGGGAAATATAGGGGGGGAAATCTTGAAGAGGACCAATGGAAGATGACTACCTTCCAAGAACTGAGCTTTACAATAGAAGATGTTTTGGAGTATTTGGAGAGTGCTCACATGGTGGGAAGTGGAGCAACTGGTTCAATTTATAGAGAAGAAATGCCAAGAGGCAAAGTGATTGATATGAAGAAGCTGGGGAGAGTTGATAAAGAAGAGATTAATTGGATAAGAGTAGTATTAGTAGAGGTTGAAATTCTCTACCTACATTGTGAAGAGTATCTAGCAGAATCGTGCATGTCTCTGTATCTGGAGCTTATCCTTCAGATTATAAATATGCTATAAATGTCACTACTTGCAATGTAATCCTTGTCAAGAAATAAGCTATGGAAAGGAGGCCCTATTTATGTTTATGATTTTAAATAAGTTTAAACGTCGGTTTGGTGTGTATTTTTTACATATAGGTATAAATGGGATATCAAAAAATTCAATATGTATAGTGAAAATAGCACCCATGTCTAGAAATCGATATATGATGCTTGATAAACTTTTTAAGCAGTTTTCCACCATTCCCTGTAGCATAATTCAATACATTTTGAAGGCTTTGAAGTCACTACAGATATGATGTAAAAAAAAATTCTTCTATACTAGCATCATATCTCATGTTATTATAATTGGTTTGAAGTGAGATAACTTGTGCCATATTGATGAGTAAGTGTAGCGAATGAGGCATGTTTGTGGACTGTTGTCATTCGAGAGTACAAAAATCAATGAGAATGATGATGAGAATTCCTTTTGTAGTTGTATGATTTTGAGGGCATTTGATGCTTTGACACAACCATTTTTTGGGACATTGGTTTTTTTTTTGGATTTTTATGTTGATGAATTAGCTTATTCCTTAATTGCTATCTAGAATGTTGTGATTAATCACAGTTTTCCATGCTACATAAACGCGTACCCACATCAATATTTGTTTGTCGGCTTTCAAAGTTTATGATGATTATGTATTCATTTACCAAGATTTTTGTCTGTTTTTGAGTAATTGCTTCACAAAACAATCTACTTCTATGAATTAAATTTTTAAAATATGAGAGAACCAGGTAGCCACCAAGATTTTGATGTAAACTTCTATTGAGAATAAGAACAATTCATTCAAATACAACATCAAGCTTTGAGAAATTCAATAAAGCATTTGACCTATGTGCAGGTAGCTAGTTAGTTGCACTTATTCTCTTCCCCAAGCAGTACGTAGGAGAAATCCCTTATAATCTTACAAATTGTCCCACTCTGCACAAAGTCAGGATCCAACAAAACAAGCCCAGGGGCCACAATCCTTTGGGATTTGGAAAAATTGAAAACTTGTCCTTTGTAGACATGTCATGGAACAATATTACTGGATATTTGCCTTCTGATCTCTTTAATTCACCTACACTAGAGTACGTAAATGTTTCTTATAATACTCTACAAGGCAACCTTCCTCCAAATATATAGGCTACACCAATCCTGCAAATATTTTCAATAGCTTTTGCAAATTTATCGGGAAATGTTCCTTCCTTGCACATTGCAACTTTGTATACAAGCTTGAACTCTAGGGCAATAGGATATTTGGTAGTATCCCCAAAAACATTGTCAAATGAAAAAATATGGCTTACATTGAATTGAGCCAAAATAAGTTGACTGGAGTGATTCCTCCTGAACTGGAAAGTATTGCCTGTCTCGATGTTCTTCATCCATCCCATGATGCCCTCACGAGGATGATTCCCTTAGAATTGCAAAATTGTGCTCCATTAGAATGTTTCAATGTCTCCTTCAATCATCTCTAAGGCCCTATGCCTTCATATTGGCTTTTCAGAAGCATGGACAATACTTTTTTCATAGGAAACCCAGGACTCTATGGTATAGACCTAGAAGAGTCTCCATGCATGAATTTACATGACCCTTACCTCACTTCTTCCTCATATTTCACACCAGATACTAAGAAGACATTTCAAAATATATGGGAGATTATATGGTTGCCTAGTCTAGAATTATTCATTCTCATAGTTGGCAAGGGAGGCCTTGTTTATGTTAATGATTTTAAATAAGTTTAAGCCTCGGTATGGTCTATATTTTTTACATATAGGTTGGGATATAAAATAGTTCAATATGTATGGTGAAAAGAGCACCTAGATCTAGAAATTGATTCATGATGCATGATAAACTTTTGTAGTAGTTTTCCAGCATTCCCTGTAGCATAATTCAATGCATTTTGAAGGCTTTGAAGTCACTACAAATATGATGTAAAACAAAGCTCTTGTATACTAGCATCATATCTCATGTTACCATAATTGGTTTGAAGTGAGATAACATGTGCCATATTGATGAGTAAGAGCAACAAAGGAGGCATGTTCGTGGACTCTTGTTGTTCCAGAATACAAAATTAAATGAGAATGATGATGATAATTTTCTTTGTGGTGTTATGATTATGGGGGAATTCAATGCTTTGACACATCAGTATTCCATGCTATATAAACACATACCCACATCTTTATCCATTTTCTCGCTTTCAAAGTTTATGATGATTATGTATTCATTTACCAGGATTATTGTCTGTTTTCAAGTAATTGTTTCCCAAAAAAAAATTTCTCCTATGAATTAAATTTTTAAAATATGAGAGAATCAAATAGCCATCAAGGTTTTGATGTAAAACTTCTGACGAGAATAAGAACAATTCATTCAAATACAAAATTAAGTTTTGAGAAATTTAATAAAGCATTTGACCTATCTGCAAGTAACCAGTTAGTTGCACTTATCCTCTTCTCCAACCAGTTCATAAGATAAATCCCTTATAATCTTACAAACTTTCCTACTCTGCATAGAGTGAGGATTCAACAAAACAAGTTCAGTGGCCACATTCATTTTGGATTTGGAAAGCTTGAAAACTTGTCCTTTGTATACATGTAATGGAAAAATCTCATTAGATATTTACCTTCTTATCTCTTTAATTCACCTACACTAGACTACCTAAACATTTCTTATAATCCTCTCTAGGGCAACCTTCCTCCAAATATATGGGCTACACCAATCCTACAAATATTTTTAGCAACTTTTGAAAATTTATCAAGAAATCTTCCTTCCTTTGCACATTGCAATTTTGTATAGAAATTTGAACTGTAGAGAAATAGGATTTCTGTTAGCATCCCTAGAAACATCTTCAAATGCCAAAGGCTGGTGTACATTGAATTGAGGCAAAATAAGTTGACTGTATTGATCCCTCCTTAATTGGAAAGTCTTCCCTATCTCAGAGTTCTTCATCTGTCCCATAATGCCCTCACTGGGATGATTCCCCTAGAATTCCAACATTGTGCTCGCTTAGAATGTTTCAATGTCTCCTTTAATCATCTCTGAGGCCATGTGCCTTCAAATTGGTTTTTCAGAAGCATGAACAATAATGTTTTCGTAGGAAACCCAGGTCTCTATGGCAGAGTCTTAGCAAAGTCTCCATTCATGAATTTAAATGACCCTTACCTCACTTCTTCCTCATATTACATGCCAAATACTAAGAATAAATTTCATAATATATGGGAGATTATATGGTTACCTAGTCTAACAGTATTTATTCTCATAGTTGGAAAAACATGCTACTATAACCAGTTTATAGGTCATGCTGGTGGTAGGAAATACAGGGAGGAAAATCTTGAAGAGGAGAAATGGAAGATGACTGCCTTCCAAGAACTGAGCTTTACAATAGAAGATGTTCTGGAGCATTTGGAGAGTTCTCACATACTGGCACAGTTTATAGAGAAGAAATGCCAGGAGGTAAAGTGATTGTTGTGATGAAGCTGTGGGGAGTTGATAAAGAAGAGATTAATCGGAGGAGAGAAGTATTAGCAGAGGTTGAAATTCTCAACCTACACTATGAAGAGTATCTAGTAGAATCTTACATGTCTCTGTAAGGCCAATATGGTTGCAACACTATGAGATTTTATGATACTGTGAGGGTCCTTTACCAATTTGATATTATGTGTCCCTCAAAGGCATCTTACAATTGCTCATAAGCCTTGGAAAAATGCTTTGGCCCAAAATTGTGCAAAATCCAAACACATATGCAAGTGTCATTGGAAATACTTACGATGTCAACATATGTTGCAAATGATAATTACATATATTTTTAATTATTATTTATTATATTTATGATAACTTATTCTCTTAGTTTTTAAATACTATTAATTTATTATTTTGGCATGAAGATTATTTTCATTGAGTACTTTTATAAATTAGCATAAGAATATTTTTCTTTATCATTTGAACCTTACAACTAATCCATAGATAAAATAAATATATTTTAAATTCAAAACACATTTTAATTCCAATATCAACTAATCCATCGATAAAATAATTATATTTTGAATTCAAGCATATTTTAATTCCAATATATTTTTTACATTATATGAATATGGTGTGTATATTTATGAATTAAAATTATCAATCCACTAGGCTATATTGTGATAAATTCTTATGATAAATATAATTTGAAGGGTGATTTTAATTTTCGCCTTTTTTACTAAAATTTAGTGCTTACAATTTTGGATAAAAATAAGATTTATTGTTATTTAAAAGTGGTTTTTAAATACATAAATGGATTCAATTTTGTAAACTCTTCGAGTACTAGAATTTTGTAAATTACATAGCTCACTTATGATTTTAAGTTCCTATAAAATTTATAACAAAGTGAATAAGGAAAACATACTAATAGGAATATAAAAAACATCTAATATTTAGATATGTGTTATTTAAATACCAAATTTTGGTAAATAATAAATTATGATTAATGAATAATTGAAAATTTGTGTTGAAATTAAAATGTATGACTAAAACTCTCTTTATGTTTCATATATAAAATTGAGATATTCAAAATATAATACATGAATAAAGTAAAGTAAATAAATAAATATAATTACTTAAGCATATAATTTATTAGCATATTCATAAAAATTAAAGTAAAGTAAATAAATAAATATAATTACTTAAGCATATATTTATTAGCATATTCATAAAAATTTAAATTCAAAGTATTATAATTTAAGAATATTTCCAAAATAAATTTTAAAATTTAAAGTAGTCAACCCAATGCCTCCTTTCCCTAGGAATTGTCTAAACCCACGTCGCCATGAGGTTCAATTAGGTCCCAACACCATAGACTCTCCAATTCCTCCTTTCCCTAGGAGCTCTCTATACCTCCTTTCCCTAGGAATCTCTAATGCCTCCTCTCCCTAGGAGCTCCACAAAACCCAAGTCTCCATGAGGTTTCATTAGGTCTCAATATCATAGATTCTCCACTGCCTCTTTCGCTAGGATCTCTGTAAATCCAAGTCTCCATGAGGTTCCATCAGCTCTTAATGCCATAAACTCTCCAATGCATCCTTTCCCTAGGAGCACTCTAAACCCAAGTATCCATGAGGTTCCATTATGTGCCAACACCATAGAATCTGTAATACCTCCTTTCCCTATGAGCTATCTAAACCCAGGTCTCCATGAGGTTGCATCAAGTCCCAACACTATAGAATCTCCAATTTTCCCTTTCCTCAAGAGCTCTCTAAACCCATGTCTCCATGAGGTTTTATCAAGTCCCAACACCATCGAATCTCCAACACCTCCTTTCCCTAGGATTTCTCTAAAACTAATTCTCCATGAGGTTCCATCAAGTCCCAACACCATAGACTCTCCAGAGCCTTCTTTCCCTAGGATTTATCTAAACCCAAGTCTTCATGAGGTTCCATGAGGTCCCAATACCATAGAATCTCTAACGCCTAGTTTCCCCAATAATTCTCTAAACTCAATTCTCCATGATGTTCCATTAGGTCCCAATACAATAGACTCCCCAATGCTTCCTTTCCCCAAGATCAATCAAAACTCAATTCTCCATGAGGTTCCATCAGGTTCCAACACCATAGACTCTCTAATGCCTCCTTTCCCTAGGAGCTCTCTAAACCCAAGTCTCTATGAGGTTCCATTAGGTCCCAACAACATAGACTCTCCAACGCCTCCTTTTCTAACGATCTCTCTAAATCTAAGTCTCCATGAGGTTCTATTAGGTCCCAACACCATAGATTCTATAAGGCCTCCTAGTGCCATGAGCTCTCTAAACCCAAGTCCCCATGAGGTTCCATCAGGTCCAAATAGGTCCCAACACCATAGATTCTCTAATGCCTCCTATCGTCACAAGCTCTCTAAACCCAATTGTCATATCGTAGTCCGATTGACCCTAAAAGAACAGTGAAATATTTAAGCAAAAAGGCTCAAAAATTACTCCTCAGTCCCACTTCTATCAAGCATAAAGTGCCTTCTAGTCCTAATTCTATCTCATTCCGCTATCCATTAAAATTTGTCAATAAAGTTCCTTGTAAACTAAATCATTCTAGTCATCCATATAAAATACTATGTGTTAATCTATTTGTGTTATAATCACAAATTTTTAAGCTACAAGGATCTAATAGCATGTGATCTGACTCTAATACATTTATGTCCTTAGGTTTTATTTTGAGAAATAACATGCCAATGTTTCTCTATATCATTTACTACTAATTATGTTTCACTTTTAATTTACCTTAACAAATCAATTATTAGAGAAATCATTCACTAGTTTAATGAGATGTAATGTAGATATCATATATGCTGTTGTTTCTTTTTCACATATTTATGTTTCATTAATTTAATTCAATTTAACAAAATACTATTACAAACATTATTCCTTATTCTAACCTGACATGATTGCATTAATTTAGTTTACCATAAAAAAATTGTTACATTATTGACTTGTATTATAAAATGCCAATTGTTCATAGAGTTAGATTTGATTTAAAAAATAAAATTGGTTGTACCTAAATATTCCATATATCATCATGGTGATTTTTCTCTATGAACTATGTTTATTTTACTCTATCTAATAAAAATTTTATTTGAAAAACAACAATTTATTTATTATAATAATTTCACTTTTTATCTTGTAAGAATGAAAAGTTAATATTGGTATATATATTTGTCTCTTTATTATAATTACACCATAAGGCGTTCTCTCTAGGAATAACTCCCCCATCTATCACTTTGTGCTCTTTTGCCCCGTGAGGTCTAATGTTAGACGATTGAAAGTTCTTGCACCATTAGATTCCACTGCTTTAACTGTCAACTGAATCTTGATTTGTAAAATGGTTCAACTTGTTAATATTTATTATAACCCATGAACATATTGTAGGTACTTGGCCAGTAAGGAATTCATTCCTTCTAGTGATTAAAGTTTTTCAACACATTTCTAGCTTCTAAAGCTTTGGAAGGAAAACCCCATTTGGAAGCGCTATCTATGGGGAATTGAAAGAGCTACGACTCTAGTGGGCTTTGCAGTTCACCCATATGAGATCACTAACTATGTGTGCTACAGATAGGATTTTTTGAGGAGGCCCAATAGAGAATGTTTGACAAAATTAAGAGTGGCTATCATACTTGCACTAGTGACCACTTGCCTTTCTGTTCAATACACATTACCCATTCCGCATTCACCAATCTTCCCAGACCAACATATCTCAAGATGGCCGAGTCTAACGTCACCTAGGAAAAAAAATGTATTCAGTTCGTCTGCATACACCATATTCTACAGCAGTCCCCAGTAACATGCATTCTCCCATTCCCACTTTCTGTTCAATATCCAATATGATTTCTCTTTGAATTCCATTCAATCCCACCAATGGATTCTTCCATTCAATCCCACCAATGGATTCTTTTTAGTTTTTGGGATGTCTTCTTTTATATTTTGGAATCGATGGAGGACATATTATTGGAGGGTGGTGTAGAGTTCGGAGTTGGCGTGGGGAGGGTATGATGGCAGGGAGGGCCTCGATTGATATCAAAATATTCATAGCTACGTATTTGACCAATAAAACATTGTTGATCGGGGCTTTGAAGCATATTTTTTGTCCCTCTATCTGGGTTCTGATCTCCCTGTAAAGATCTATCTGGTAGGAAGTTCAAAGTTCGATAGAAGGTTGATATCACATCTTAGGAGGTTCTCATTCCCACTATCCAATACAAGGGGAGAATGAAAGAAATATGCACATATAAAAACATAGGAAAATAACACATCATATATGTAGATGTGGAGAGCCAAGAGTTGATGCTGTTAATTATTTCTTGTCAGGTTTGGAACCGATGCATGATGCTTACTTATGATGGCAACTCTTTCTAGAATTCGTTAAACCCATAGTTTTATATAGTTATGTATACATTGAATACTGAAAAATGAGACATATTATGGGATAGGCCACCACAAAAAACTAACCTGTATTATGAGAGTAACGTCCCCAACTAAACATATTGTAATAAAGGTGAAACAATTGATTCATATTCCACGAGATAAGTTGCAACTAACCCATCTATGAATAGAACACACCCTTCATTAACACCTAGCATCATGATCCTTACTAGCATCTCTAGCAGTACCCAATAGTAACAATACACCCACATTCAGTATGACTTCTAGTACACCATAAAATGCGATCCCCTAGTATGTATAAGCAAGGAAAATACTACCTGAGACACATATTACAAGGTGCCACACACGACACTAATTACATGTGAGGGGTACCAATTAGGAGTGATTGAGTGATTGAATCACTGGTTCAGAGAAAGCACCAAGTTCAAGTCGAACTAAGCCCACGTTGTCTGGTCCCACCCCTCCATGTCTTAAATATATAGAGTAAGTCTAAAGGTGCTAAAGAAAAAAGAAATCGACATCATTTTGCGTATGGGTAAATGCCCAAAATTGGAGCGAGGGTACGAGTTGCTTGCCCAACAACCTAAGAAGGAGGACATGGAAGGATTCAATAATAAAAAATTCATTGGTATAGGCAGAAGCTGTTTTCCAAGCAGTATGCTCAATACCAGTAGATGTAGAGTTAGTTGTTGAAGAAAGACCATCTTAATCCAGTTATAATAGTTATAATTTTTTGGAAGATTGACATTATTTTATTTATATGAAAATAATTTTTAAATTTATATTAAAGTTGGCTTTGATGTTCTTGCATTCAAACATCATGGACAATAGTAGTTGAAAAGAAAAAAGCATAAAATATAAAACTAACAATTGCACCACAGGTTGCAAAGGAAACATGCATTAAAGGAATACGCTTAACCATAGAAGAAATATCAATTGTTACATAGAGACATCTAAGTCATATATGTACTTACACAAACCATTTCAATAACTTTATCAACATGACACATATTAATTTTAGATTTATGAAATATTTAGTTCAACATTTAGGAATCTAGGAATTTTATTTATTAAAAATAACGAAATACATTTAAATAAAATGTCTATTTTAGTAATGATAATAGTTACAAAAGTAATTGTATGTTTTTGATTTGTTTAATTAATTGAAATAAAATAAAAATTATTTAAGAAATAATAAAATATGAAATAACTCTCAATTATCATATTATATATGAATTTGTAATAGCAACTTCCTTGTTGAGTATTAAATGGTTAAATGGTTTATTTTTGTCCTTTTCATCAAACTTTAGAGGTACAAATTTTCAAAAATAACAATTTCTAATTATTTAAGCTATTCTTTAGAATGTAAATAGAATAGTAGGAATGTGATTAATTATAAAATATTTCTAAGCAACGAAATAAAATAAACTAATGAAATTTAAAATATAAAGTTTGAACCTTGAAGTACTTTATATTTGATAATTGAATCTTTACAAATATAAGAATTTAGAACATATTTTTTATTTGACATGCCTGCACTAGAGTGATCTATAGCACATTAAAGGAATAATCTTAACCATGGAAGAAATGCCAATTGTCTAAACAATGATATATAGCACATTAATGGAATAAGCTTAAACATGGAAGAAATATCAATTGTCTAAACAATGATATATAACACATTAAAGAATCATATATCCAACATTAAAGGAATAAGCTTAACCATGGAAGAAATACCAATTCTCTAAGCAATAATATATAGAAAATTAAAGGAATAAGATTAACCATGGAAGAAATACCAATTGTCTAAACAATGGTATATAGCACATTAAAGGAATAAGCTTAACCATGGAAGAAATATCAGTTGTCTAAGTCGTATATTATGAACATGACACATTAATTTTAGATTTTTGAAATATTTGGTTCGATTTAGGTTTTTTTCTTGTATGTTCATGTTTTGTTTAATTATTTAGAAAATAAAATAAAAATAATTTATGAAAGAATAAAATATAAACCAACTATCAATTATCATATCATATATGAATTTGTAACAGTAACTTGAAAGTGAAGATTAAATGGTGTACTTCTTGTCCTTTTTCATTTGATAAGAAAAGTGTGATACTATGTAATTTTCTCTACAAATGTGATGGCAAGTGTGCCTTGAATATAATTTTTACTATCTACACTGCTCCATAGATGGAGGCCCTTCAAACTCAAACCAATTGGTTGTGTATTCTTGGAAAACATCCATAGATTTCATTAACCTCTTATTATGGCAATGCATGTGAGTGTCGCGCATTATGAAGAATTGTCATTATGATTTTCCCAAAATTTTGAAATGATGGGTTTGAATTGTCATTAGGAATTGTCCAAACATTGAAATGACAATTTTGAATGTGAAAATTTGGATGTTGTTTAGGACAGGAATTTATCACCTAAAATCAATCAAGAATAACCTAGGATGTCTAGAGTGGATGTCAAGGTGGGTGGTACAAGAATTGAGGATGCCTTTTAAAGGGTAAGGAAATTTAGATACTCTGTTTGATATAACTCACAATGCTGCCATTCTTAGGTGTAAATTACTATTAAGGTATGAAGATAAGCGAAATAATGTTATAGAAGCAAGAACCCAAAAGACATTGTTCATTTACATGTTAAAATTGAGCATACAAAACATGCTTCTCAAGGTAGTCCATCGATTCCAAGTTACATAATTTTTATTGAGTCGAGAAAACCAAAGCTTCATGATCATTATCCAAGGTCGAGTCCAGATGTTGAGGAGAAGGGAACTCCTATAATAAGGAGACATTCTCTTCTAGAAACTCCTAATGGGAAACCCAATTTTGTATCACCAAGGACTTAGAGATTGTTTCCCCAAGTTCAATCAACCAGGGGGCACATCAAAAGTGACCGATCTCTTGGCATTGGTAGGAAGTCAATTCTCTCATGATTTAGAGATTTATCTTTGTTCATATTTCTTTGGAGAAATTTCTTCAAATGCTGACATTTTGTCTATTTTATTTCAAGAAAGGCAATTCATGTTCAAGTTGATTGGTGAAGGTGATCAATATTTGAACTTCTCATGATATTTTTTGCATTTGAAGTGTCTTCTCAATTAGTAATGTGAATTTTTATTCAAGGGTAGATCTTAATTCATATAGAAATAAAAATTTTATTTACAATATTGTTATAGTCCTTTGTAGACACATGTTTCAAACTATAAAAAAAATTCTTTGTATCGATTAAGGTTTTCTACAACAAGAGGAAGTGATCAAGAAGAAGTATGGAGGAATTGTACCAAAATGACCTCTGATTAAAAAGGTAGAAAATCAGTATCTGATTCTTTCGTTACGAGGCATTCATTTTGGCATAATCAGATGAGGTATTTAACTTCAACATACGCCTCATGATTTCTAAGGCTCAAGGAAGAAGTATTACAATAAGATTTCATTGTAGCATGGTCCTTGCCTTTTGTTGATATTTTTCTATCTACCAACAATTGTCAGAAGAAAAAAAAGTAATTAGTGTTATATGACATTGCCTTACGACAGATCTTTGCAACATCTAGTGCAATTGTTAGTAAATATATACTGTTATGAAACCACCTCACAAAAAGATAGAAAATATAGATCAACGACTTCAAAATCAACCTCTTCGATGGAGAAACCTCCTTTACATTACAAAAATAAACAATTCTTTGATGATACAAATGACAAAACCTCCTTTCTCTATATAGGAGTCTAAGGGGTCACAACCCGCATCCCAATTCAGTCATGACATCTAATAAAGCCCAGGTTATTAACTTATCAGACATCACCTTAGATCATGCAGCTGAATCCATCTTAAAAAAAGGTCTCAATTTTGCAATAACCCCCAATAAAATACTTGTAGAAGAAGTTATCAGCAATATCGAGGTTGCCATTAAAAACTTAGATATAGCAAAAAGTGAAGAAATCAGACAAGATATTGCAAAAATCCTGAGAACTGCCAAACCTCCTTCATCTAACATTTCCAGAGAGGAAAAAAGAGCTCTAAACAACCTAAGAAATAATAAAAACATAGTCATCCTTAAGGCTGATAAGGGTAACGCCACTGTAATTATGAACAGAAGAGATTATGACATTAAAATGGAAGAACATTTAAACAATAATGGCTGCTATAAAATAATTAACAAAGATCCCAGTGAGAAAATCATGCGTGAAGTAGTTAAGAAAATCAAAGAATCATCCTTAGATGAAGTCACAAAAAAGAAAATCATTCCTAATAGTTCCATTATTCCTAGAATTTACGGGGCTCCTAAAGTCCATAAACCGAACATTCCTCTAAGACCTATAGTTAACACAATAGGTTCCCCCACTTACCTGCTAGCAAAACACTTGGCCAAAAAACTGAGACCCCTGTCTGGAAACACCTCTTCATATATTAAAGACTCATATTCTTTTTTTCAATGGATTAACAGCATAGAAATGAAAGAAGAAGATCTCATGGTTAGCTTCGATATTGTATCCCTGTATACCATGATCCCCATTGATGAAGCTATTGAAATCATGAGAAGCCTCACAGATAAAGAAACTGTGGATCTTTTGGAACTATGCTTGAAATCTTCTTACTTCAGTTTCAAAGGAAGAATTTATGAGCAAACTCATGGTGTGGCTATGGGTTCTCCCCTATCCCCCATAATTGCCAACATCTTTATGGAACATTTTGAACAGAGGGCTCTGAAGTCATTTCCATACACCCCTGAAGAATGGAAAAGGTTTGTAGACGACATATTTGCCAAGTGGAGTCATGGAAAAGAAAAACTTGACCTATTCCTCAATCACTTAAATAGCCTCTCTCAGCACATAAAATTCACCATTGAAATTGAAATCAACAACCAACTTCCCTTTCTTGATGTCCTTCTAACTAAAAAAGAAGGGTCTCTTGGCTTCCAAGTCTATAGAAAGAAAACTCATACGGAAAGATATTTACATGCAAACTCCCATCACCACCCTAAGCAGAAGATAGGCATCATTAGGACCTTAACTACGAGGGTAGTCAGAATCTCTGACCCTGACCATTTAAATGATGAACTCAACCATCTTCACAAAGTGTTTGAGCTAAATGGCTATAACAAAAACACCATCAAGAAAGCCATGCACCTATCCCTAAGCAAGATAAACAATAATTCTAAGGATCAAAATTTATCTACTGCTAAGGTCTCCCTTCCTTACATAAAAGGCACTACTGATAAAATAACTAAAGTTCTCAACAAACATAACATTAATGTAGCATTCACCCCTATTAACACAATCGGACAACTATTCAACTCAGTTAAAGATCCCATAAACCCTAACCTTCAAAAAGGCGTGTATGTGATTCCTTGCTCATGTGGTAAAGAATACATAGGTGAAACAGGTAGGTCTCTTAGTATTAGAATTAAAGAACACACTGCTGACTTAAGAAGAGATAGAACCTCTAAATCAGCCTTAGCATAACATGTCCATTCTTCCTCCCATTACATCTGCATGGAAGAAGCCAAACTCGTGAAAAAAGAGGAACACTGTCTTAAAAGGAAAATTAAAGAAGCCATTGAAATAGAAAAAAGGAAAAACAACTTTAACCGTGATGATGGTTTGAAACTTAGTAACACTTGGAAACCTTTAATTAAAACCCTAAAAAAACAATAAAACTCATCCATCAAATCTAAACATAAATTTGGAATTGATTCTTCACATCTGACATAAATCACATGGTGGTAAATTTAAAAATAAATAAATAAATAAATAAATTAACCCTAGAAATAATTCTATAAAAATATCTCTCCAATCTTATAAAATTGATTAATTAATTAAATTAATTAACAATGAATTAAAGAAAACTAATTAATAAATTAGGTTAACCTTTAATTAATTAATCCAAATAAAATAGTTTAGGGATCCATATAA
>APFE030333803.1:0-16184 GCA_000404065.3 Pinus taeda
GATATTTCCTTAGAAATACTTTTCTCATACCATCCCAATCAGTGATAGTATGCTCACCAAGCCCCATGAACCATCTCAAGGCTGATGCCTTTAGTGTGGCTGGAAAAAGTCTGAGCCTATGGGCATCATCAATATAGCCATATGTCCGACATACAATGTCAAATTCGAACAAGAATGAGTCCAGATATTCTGAAGCCATACCATAAAAGTTAGGTAGCACTGATGGGGGTATGTTATTCATTTTGATCTCATCATCTTCCTGTGGTTCTTGTATGGGAAAAGGAAAAGTTAACTCTTCCTCATCTCTCTGTCTTTGATGTGGTGCTGATCCATCTCCTTCCTCAGCCATCTTAGTAGATTTCTCTGTATCAGAGTCACTTATTTCAAAGAGGCGATTAAGGTAAGAGTGTTCAGTCTCTGGAGAGTCTTCAGTCTCTGGAGAGTGTTGAGTCACTGCGCTACTTTCTCCTTGTGTGGCAGACCTAGGAAAGTCCCTCTTCTGTGATTTATGTATGAATAAAGTTTTCCTTTCGACGAGAGTAAGTCTCTGCCCTGATTTTTGTTTATCCTCTAATGCTTGAATGATATTTTCCTTAGCTGGTGTTGAATTCTTTACAGAGTCTGCTCCTGATGATGATGGGTTAGTTTTTGAATGGTGGGGGGTTCTTATGAATCTACCCTAATTGTCTCTAAACCTAGGCATAAATGAACATGACTTTAACTGTATTTTTGTTTATTGAATTTTTTTCTTTTCAATCCTTTAAGTACGCCTCCCCGGCAACGACGCCAAAATGTAGTGTCCTATCTAGGGTGCTAGACTGGGCTAAATTTATTATCGACCAGGGTGCATAGACTTAGAAGCGTGTGCCTAAAATATATAGACATAAAGGATCTAATCTAAGCCTACTCTTCCTAATTATAATGCTGTGACTTGATCTAATATTAAACTATCAATCAAATATTTAACTAAGCATCAACTATGTATCATTATCAGCTAAGATCCAATTCATAACATGCTGTGTATCACTGTATTTAAAGGTTTCGGTCTCCTTACAGAAACACCAAACATAAAACCCCTGTTCAATGGTACCCAACATTTATGAACATTTATTACAATCATGCAAAGTAAAAATCATAAGCATACAGTCCATGACAATGATTTACAAAGCAACCCTAGATCGAATCCCTTACAGGATATAATTCACAATCCGAATGATGGCCTATTCAAGCGCATGCATAAACACATGAATATAAACATCGATTTAATCCCTGTGCATATATTTCAATACCAAATAACAATCAAACGCTCTGAATGTAAACGCAATTAAAATGATACCGTGAACGCAATTAAAATGATAACATAAACGCAATTAAAATGACAACAGTATACCATGTACGCAGGGCCCGTCCGCGTTCTTGGTATACCGAGCTTATCCCATGATCACCGTATTAAACAATGCACTGTGATTATAATGCAGTCTTGTTTGTATTAAATCAAAGCTCTGTTCATGAAGCGACAAGTAAAAACGTAAACGGACATATAACCAGGTTCAGCCTTATAATTACATACGGTTCACATCCCTTGAAAATGGATGTTCATCCATGGGCGGCTGTTGCTGTTTTTACAAAAACACAAAATGTTTCTATCCTAGCTTACGCACATAAAAAAAAAGGAAACAACTAAAAATCAGATTGAACTGTGACTGTGTGTTGTCGCTGCCTTTGTCGCCGACATGCCATAGTTGACCAGGCGTTGACCGCGCATGTAGGAGGGTTGTTTCCGCTGTGAGATAGGTGCCTGTCCATGCTTGGACATTCCACTTTTCGCCCATACCTTTCGCTATGGCCTAGCTGTCATGCCACATGTCAAACGATAAGCCATTTACAGGTTGTTGGGACTTCCTGTAGTCATTTTGCCCAAAAATCCTAATTTATTAACACAAAACCCTTAAATCAATTTAAATGCAATTCAACAACTATAAAACTATTAATTAATCAATTTCCAAGGCATTTGAGGGATAAATGATGAAAAGAGGTAGGTAATGGTCATGTTTTGGGAGGGAAAAAGGGGTCATAGAATGGTACCAACAATATCCCTATTCCCAAAGGAGTGAAATTGAAAGTATTGTAGCAGAAATGCTAGAGGCTAGTATAATTCAACTGAGTCAAAGTTATTTCTTTGCTCTAATAGTATTAACACACAAGAAGGATAGATCATAGTGTATGTGTCCAGATTATAAGGAGCTAGAAAATCTCACTATAAAAGATAAATTTCCCAATCTTGTCATTGATGAATGTTGGATGAATTATGTGAAGAATTTTACTTCACCAAGTTGGATCTTCATTCAGGATATCATCAAATTAGAATGAAGACTGAAGACATTCCGGAAACAAAATTCAAAACTAATGAGGGTCATTATGAATTTTTGGTCATACCTTTTGGACTTACTAACATACCTTCCACATTTCAAGGTTGGATGAATTCCATTTTAAAATCCTCCCTTAGAAAAATTTTGGAAGCATCATGTTCAATATGTTGACAAGGTGCTCAAAATATTGGATGAGAAACAATTATATGGAAAAACATCCAATTGTTTCTTTGGAGTATAGGAGATGGAATATTTGGGTCATATTGTATCTCATGAGGGTTTTAGGGTAGACCCTAACAAAATTAAAGCCATTAAGGAATGGAAAATCCCCACAACCATAAATCATCTTCGAGGATTTCTCAGGTTGACAGGGTATTATTGTAAGTTTTTTACAAATTATATGAGAATAGTAACCCCTTTAACAACATTACTGAAGAAATATGCATTTTCTTGGACTCCATAAGAAACTAAGGCCTTTGAAAATCTTAAAGAGGCAATGTGCCAAGCACCAGTATAAGCTATGCTAGACATCAAAAAAACCTTTATTATGGAATGTGATGCCTTAGAAAATGGAATTGGTGTTGTTTTAATGCAAGAAGGAAGACCCATTGCTATTGAAATTCATCCAATAAAAAAATTGTATCTACACAAACCTATTTATGCAAAGGAAATGTTGACAATACTGCATTCACTAAAGCAATGGTGACCTTACCTAATGGGAAGACACTTCAAGGTAAAAACAAATCATGATAGTCTTAAATACTTTTTGGAACAAATATTATCTTCCAAAGAGTAGAAAAAGTGGGTCACAAATATGTTGAGTTATGACTTTGAAATCATCTACAAAAAAGGGAAGAAAAATGTTGTTACATATGAACTGTCAAGAAAGGATGAGCACGTGGAAGCATTTATTTGTGCCATTTCTATTATCCAACCTGATTAGATAACCAAATAAAGGGATAGATGGAAGAATAATGAAAAGGAGTGGACATCCATTCAAAAGTTGCAACAAGATCCTAGTACATATAATACATTTAGTTGGAAAAATTATTCTTTCTGATACAAAGATTGCTTATATCTTTGTAATAATTCCCAACTCAAGCAAAATATTATTTTTAAATTACAGACCTCCCCTTTAGGACGGCGCTCAGGATTTTTAGAAACTCACCACGAGATCAAGAAGGATTTTTTTTTGGATGGCCTTAAATCTAATATTCGAAAGTTTGTGGCAGAACGTTTGGTTTGCCAACAAAATGAAGTAGAGACAATTAAGACCCGAGGTATGTTACAACCTTTAGCCGTTGCAAGTTAGTGTTGGGAGGATGTCTCAATTGATTTTATCACAGGTTTACCCAATTTTGAAGGAAATAGTGTCATCATGGTGGTAGTTGATAGACTTACCAAGTATGCACACTTTTGCGCATTATATCATTATATCATGCTACTGCATTTATGGAAACAATTTAAAAGGTACATGGAAACCCAAAGATTATTGTAAGTGACAAAGATCCCATTTTCACTCGAAATTTTTGGACGTAGTTATTTTCTTGTTTTGGTACTCAATTAGCACATATCTTATCATCCTCAATATGATTGGAAAATGGAGATAGTGAAAAAATGTTTAGAAGGATGTATTCATTTCTTTTTCTCTAAAAAAAATCACAATGGATTAAGTGGTTACATCTATCTAAATGGTGGCATAATGCTTCATTCCATACTACAATAAAAATGACTCCATTTATGACACTTTATGGATAAAATCCACCATCCATCACATCATCTTTAAGAGAAAAGTCTAAGGTTCATGTAGTGGAATATCACATCAAGCATCAACAACAAGTTCTCCAACTCTTAAAGGGTAACCTCACTTTGGCGCATAATCAAATGAAACAACCAGAAGATCATCGTCGCAGTGAAAGGAGATTTGATGTAGAAGACTCGATATTTTTACTGCATCAACCATACAAACAAATGTCCCTCAAGCAAGCTAATAAGGATAATAAATTATCACCCAAGTACTATGGTCCTTACATGGTGCTACAAAATATTGGTACTATGGCATAGAAATTGGAGTTACCTACATCTTTTTGGGTACACCCAATTTTCCATGTTTCATGTTTAAAGAAGGTTATCAGTGATAAGCTCCCAATTTAAATATTGTTTCCATAACTTGACAAAGAAGGAAAAAACATAATTGAGACAGAAGAAATCACACGAACAAGAACAAAACAACTACAAAATTGATTAATTTCAGAGTATCTCAATAAGTGGAAGAATGTACCCCTTGAAGATTCCACATGGGAGGATGAGAATTTTATATAGAAGCATCCGAAACTACTCAAGCTTTGAGGACAACACTTTTATGAAGGAGAGGGGCAAGATAGGTCCCAATAATACTAGTGTATTCCTCGTATTGTTATTGTAAATGTAACCCCCTACTGTTATTGTTGTGTCTCATAGAAGCCCATTATTCTTATTTTGTGCCCTTACATTATTATTGTTATATAGGCTCTGATTATATTATGACCCCTTAGACTTCTATATATACCAAGGAGGTCTTATCATTTGTATCATGGAATAATTTTTCATCTATGTAATGTAAAGGATGTTGGCCCTTCGAAGAGCCTAATTTCTAAGTTGTTGATCTATATTTTCTTCTAATTTGTGAGCTGGTTGCATACCACTAGTAATCTTTAACTCAATTCCATCTATGTATCTTCATGTACGCACTTGATCTCAAACTCATACATATGTAAAGGGATCTGCATTCAATCTCTTGCTTCTTGGCATGCATAATAATCAAATTAAGATTTTCTAAACTTTTCTATGATCCATTTCTTTTCTTAGTTGATCTTTGTTCCTAACCAAGAGACCATGCACACTATCTTTCTTCTAATTGAAATTTCAATATGGTCAACTCAATAAATTATTTTCATAATTTTCTTGTTGTGACCCTTCTATCATTGAACAAAGATTCATAATATTCTTAAAACAAAATTAAAACTATTAGTTTTTTCCTTTTAATATGGTTAATATAGTCTTCTTCCATTACCATCATTTGATTTGAAATGAAGTGTTTGTCTCTTAAGAGTGCAGAGACTTCATGCTTCCTAAGAGAAATAAGCCTTATATGACCACTCTTCAGTTAGGCCATCTCAATATGATGATCCTTCTCCATCTTAACAAGTGGCAACTAAAGACTCTGAGTTCTTTTGAAAACGAGATCTAATATAAGTATACACATGACATTCTAAGAGAAAGTGATTTTCATATTCAACCTTCTTACTTTCACAGAGGTGATAAACACTCTTATCCAAAGGAATTTTGGTAATTTATCAATGTTTTATTTCACTATGAAGCTCACAAGGATTAGATTTTATTTTCTAAATGCTTATTTTCTTATTTACGTGTGGAAAAACATAGAGATACTTTTGATCTTTTACGTTTAGGTTGATCTTTTATAATATCTTAAATTTAATTTTCCAACTCTTTATCGGGCTACATTTTCTCCTTAAATTGATGTAATAATGTTTGTAAAATTATTATGTTCCTTTATTCCCCAATGTTGTAGCCAAGATTGGGCATCCTTATGCCATCCCACTTGAGAGAAAGATGGTTTGACTAGAGTTTGAAATATTAGGTAAGCTCATTATAATTAGTTATTATTTTTCTAATGTTTATTTTCTTCTCTATACTTGTCAAACATAGAGATATTTTTAATATTTTGCATTCGTGTCAATCACATTTTTTAAATATATTAACTTTATTTTTCCCTTTTCTCCTAATGTTTAGCTAAGATTGGGCATCTGCATATCTTATATATTGTACATCTTATATCTTATATCATTTTTTTAACTTGCTCTTATATCTTATTTATCTATTCATAGTTGTAGACTATCAAATATTACTTCATATCCAAAGGTGAAACTCATGATATGATTTCCACCCTTTTATCATGTTTTCCTCATTTTCTCAAAATTTCCTCATTTTCCTCATTTTTTCCTCTCCAAATAACATAGGAGTTTCAAAGCGCTAAAACAGGAGAAATAAATGGTGGAAATTACAACCTAGAAGATGGTGGCACAAAATAGAAGAAATGATTTAAAGGAGTCAATCTCCACCAAATGTGAGGAAAGATACTCATGGAGAAATGCTAGACTGCATGGGTGCCTAGTTTGAAAAAACCAAATGGCACACACAACTCCAATACTGAGAATTGCATTAGCAAGAAGAGGCATAATAGAGGATAAAAGGTGCTAGAAGTAACACTGAAATAGGGGAGGCCACTAAGGCACCAAAGTGGGAAGTTAGCACTCAAATTGAAACAAATTAAGTTACTAGAAATGAAAAATAATACAACATGCTTAGAGAAATGGCTGCATGGAGAGGCTGAATTGAAGATGTGGGTACTACAGTCTAGGGCATAACAAATTATGACTAGAAAACTAGACTTGAATTTAGGGTGAAATAAAAAGGTAGAATAGTTTTCTTTTTGCTATCAAAGTCTATAGTTTGTTCTATGAATAATACTAATGAGGAAACTTGAAGGAGTTGATGAGACCTCCATAAGATGCAAGTAGAACAATGTAGAACCTCCCCATTGTTAGAAAATTTGAAATTTACCTAAATCGGCCAAGGAATGAATATATACTAATTGTGAATTAACATAAATCCATAAATATAACTTGCAGAAGGGAAGTACCGCATGCGACAATATGAATCTCACCATTATTGTTCATAATTGCTAGTTCCATTGAAACATTCACAAACAAAGGTGAGGGGTATGTGCCAAGATTAGGTCATCACCTTTTACTTTTATGAAAAGTGTGAGAGGATGATGATACATCTCTATTTACACGAATCACTATGGCAGTGAATGCCACAACATTAGGCGAGTTGCGCCCACCATTTTTATAAAAAATACTAATGTTTGCATTGAAGCAATGGGATAATTGGCTTAACCAAGGTTCCTTAGTCATGAAGTTGAGCATAAAAGAGGGAAGAAAGGTCAAGGGATGCCTCTCCATCATAGAATTCCATTTATTTCTACTTTCCATGATGTGAGAAAATAAGCATGATTGACTTATCTCTTCCCTTCAGAATTTTGATGTCTAAGAACATGGAAAAATGCTTGTTGTGGGAAGTCTTCCAAAGTCCTTGATATTGTTTGTAAAAGAAGTTTAAGATGGTTTTCCTATGGTCAAGAACATTTGTACAAATGTTGAATTGTAAAGAGAGAGTCCCGTAAGATTTTTATATTTGACATATTCATGTCCTTAGCCAAAATTAATCCTAGCAATAAGCCATAAATCATCACTTGATTGTTAATCCTTTGTCCCAATCTCTAAGAGTATTTGATTACTTGTTTTCCATCGAAATTGTATATAAGCCCTTTCTCTCCTCCTATCCCTCATTTATTTTTTCCAATATTGATAATCAAATTCATATTAAAATTCTTTTATATATATATATATATATATATATATATATATATAAAAATTTAATAATTTATTTTCAAAGGGTTTAAATATATAAAAATTTAATTTTTAAATTTATTTAACCATATTTAATAAAATACATAAAATATAATTAATAATTATTATATTTCGTATGAAATTTAAATTTAACTATAGTTAAACTACAAATTATATAATTTTTTTTTTTTGTGTAAATCAGATAGTTATATTATATAACAAAGTAGAGTACAAAAATTCTGCTAATGCAGGTGGACTTTTTGGACAGATTATCTAACAGTATAGACGGGACTGTAAACTCAGAGGCACACCACGCAGGGCGGCAACTACTGATTTTATTCGCAGGAACCCCGAGGGTTATTACATAGTAAACCGAGGATTTGACTAGGGGAAAAACCGAGAGATCCGAAAGGACCAGAAGACTGAGAAAAGAAGACAAAACCATAGGAAGAAACTAGATGTGCTTGCCCAATAAGCTAATGGCATCAAGGCCCATCTGAGTAGTATGGGATTTGACCCGGGCCTGCATGTCTTTGAGAATGTCTTCATCCTTTTCCGGCGTGCTTGCGTTTGGAGTCTGAGTCGCGCAGGGACCCTGGTTAACGGTATCCTTGAGCAGACGACAAAGAAGAGTCAACTTTCGGTCCACCACTTGGATGGCTTCCTGAGCTCTGTTAATGCGACCTTCCAGGGAGTTGTTGGAGTCCAGAATTTTGGCCATCTGCGCATCAGTTAAATTTACCTCTGTGATGATTTTAGGCCTTTCCTTCTCCATAGCCTCCAGCGCTTTTGCAATCAGAGTTTTGGTGCGCCAGCTCTCCGCTTGGGTGCGCACAAACTGCGTTGCTCTTTTAGCTGGGGTCCCTGGGTCATGTAACCAGTCCACCTCTGCAGCAATTTCCTCCTCAGTCCGTCCATCCTCTTCCCGTTTCACCTTGTCTTCCAGTTCATCCATCTTGCGTTTATGTCTGGCTGCAGCACGAGTCTCGTAGCCTCTCTTAGCTTCATTGAGGTCCTGGATGGCTATTGCGCTGCGGCTTCCGCCTCCTTCCATGACTGCTCTGTCGTGCCTGCTTTCGCTACTCCGAATTTCGCTTTCACCCGGCACAAGAGCAAGATTGATATGAAGAGGGTCGCGAGTTCTGTACTTATAGCAATGTTGTTTGATAGGGCTTCTGTAGGAGATGGCTGTCCCATTTAAGTTTTGAGTGCAATTGTCATAATTGTAATATCTGTTCGCACAGGCGAAACCATAATGGGCAGAGTCCCAGAGGAGAAAGCTGCTTAAGCCATGATTGTCTAGATGCCAAGTGGGCTGTACCAGCAAAGGATTATGACGATGAATGGAGGTTGCTGCGGTAGTCTGTGTGATGACCTGCTGTTTCCTACTGTTCTTGGTGATCAGCTCCCCATTTGCATTCAGGATTATATTAAATGCGCGGAGAGCCTTACCTTGCATGATTATGCCCGAGGTGACGGATTGGCTGGAGCTGCTGCGGTCGTATCGATCACCTGAATCGTCTCCATCAAATCCTGTTCTGACATGCCGCCGCCGGGTTATGCTTTGTCCTTTCCACCCTGTCATGCCATCACTTAGGTGATGATGCTTTTTGCTGCTGAGGTGTTCCATCTCCCGGAGCCTGATGCTGGGGCCGTCTTCCCTTATGAGGAGTCGACGTGGAGAATGTCCTTTGCCGCCAGCTGTTCGCATTTCACCTTGAGGGTGGGGCAATTAACGTTCTGCCAACAGGTGTTAGTAATGAGGTGCGGGGTGTCGGCTCCGTGGTTAGCCAGAAAATCGGCCACGCCATTTGCCTTCCTCCTGATAGACTGGAAGACTGTGCCTTTTAGATCTCCAATCAATTCCGCAATGCTTTCGGTTGCCTTCGCTAGTCTCCAGTGCTTGGTAACTTTGCTGAGTTGAGTTCCTGCCTGGAGACGTTTAGCTGCTAAAATTGCCACAGCGGAATCACCCTCTACTATGAAATTGCCCTGTCTGCGAGATTTGAGAATTCTTAGACCTTGTTCCATTGCTGCAAATTCCGCCTCGTTGTTTGTACATTCCCCCAAAGATCTGCAGAAAATATGGACTATGTCGCCTTTGTGATTACGTATGACTCCGCCTATTCCTGCAATGCCCGGGTTGCCCCTCGAAGCGCCATCAAAATTCATCTTGAGACAGGCTTCAGGGGGAGGTTGCCACTGGTGAACTGGAGCAGAGGAGAGGGCGTGATGACCTCCGGAGGGGCAGCTGCTAAAGGCTTCCAGTTGAAAAGCCTTTAATATGCGTAAGTCTTTTCCCGTTGGTTTGTCCGTTGGATTGATTTTGCATTTGGTCTGAACCAACTATTTGATATTAATTAGAATGGAATCTTTTGCATGTTCAATGCTTCGAGTTTCTTGAGTGAATACTCGTCTGTTCCTTTCTTTCCATATTGTCCAAGTGACAAAACCTGGGCTGCATTTCCAGATGCTGTTAACACTACCCATTTGAGAGAAATTTTTCCTCCAGTTGATTATCGATTCCTGAATTGAGTCCCTGTTTCTGTCTGTATCTTCCAAGATTGCTTCCAACCATAACCATAGCTGGGAAGCCCAATCGCAGGAGTTGAAGAGATGATTCATCGTCTCCTCCTCCTGTTGACACATGTGGCACTTTGAGGGTCCCTGAAATCCTTTTTTCCGTAAGTTCTCCCAGGTTAAAGTTCTCTTCTGCATCATAAGCCAGAGGAAGGTGCGAATTTTCGGCCATAGGAGGTTATCCCATACTTTATCAGCCCAAGGAACTATGTCAGGATGCTCTACCTGTTCAATTATGCTTCGTGCTTCTTTGAGCGTAAATTCTCCGTTGCCCTTTGGCCCCCACCTGAGTTTATCATCCTCAGCAGCAATTCGAATTTTCCTATTGTGAAGTTGCTGGTTTAGGTCATGGATGATCTGTTGCAGTACACCATACTGGTCTGGGTCAAAAATTTTCCATTCTCTCCAATCTGGATCTACGCTGTCAGGGTTCCAGTAATGGTTGACTCTGTTGTGGCCCTCAGATTGGTGGGCATGCAAGAGGGGAGTGAGGATTGGAGACTCTAATTTGGGGGTTTGCTGCCAAGCATCTTCCCAGAAGAGAGCTTGGGTGCCGTTGCGAATTTCCCAGAAGCAGTGATCCTGAATGATGCTTCGGTTGCCTTGAGCGTGATTCCAAATGGGGGATCCATTGGGATTATCCTGCATGCGTATGAGATCTAAAATGCTGCTGGTGGGCTTATATTTTTCCTTCCAGTGAGTGGCCCAGGGGAGGTTATTGCTGGAAATCCATTTCCACCAGATTTTGGCACCACAGACTCTGTTGGTGATAAAAGGATCCACCAGGTTTAGGCCTCCTCTGTTCTTGGGTCTGCAGAGTTTTTTCCATGCAACTAGTGACCATTTTCTCTTTTCCTTGTTGCCACCCCAAAGAAAGGTGCTTTGAATGCTTCTCATTTGGTCTAGAATTCCTTTTGGAGCGGGAAGGATAGAAAGCATATACTGAGGAATGGCTTGGAGGATAGCTTTTGTGAGCACCAGCCTGCCTGCAAGATTTAGAGCTCTGTTAGTCCAATGCTTACATCTCCTTTCCATGTTGGCTAGAATTTTCTCCCAGTGCACCTTTTGCCAGGGTTTGAGGGTTAGGGGGGCACCAAGATATCTGGAGGGTAAGGAACCAATCTTAAACCCTAACAGTCTGGAGAGATGAGATTGAACCGCGAGATGAGTATTGAAAAAAAAGATAGTAGATTTGGAGAAGTTTATCTCCATCCCCGAGGCTCTGCTGAAGAGGTGGAGAATGTCCTTGTAAGCATTAGCTTCTTTCACTGTTGGGGTGCCATGGAGCATTGTGTCATCCACGAATTGTTGGTGCGTGGTGGCTGGGCAGGACCGGATGGGCTGTAATCCTCTGATCTGGCCTTCATCTTTTTTCTTGATTATTAACCTGCTTAGGCCTTCCATGAGAATGACAAACAGGAAGGGGGAAAGGGGATCCCCTTGCCTTATGCCTCTCGTAGGCCTGAAGGGAGTGGAAGGGGTTCCATTGACTAAAATCGAGTAACTTGATGATTTAATGAGCTCTGAGACCCATTTAATCCAGGGTTGGTTGAAGCCAAAAGCTTTTAAGGTGGCTTCCAGATAAGTCCAACTCACTTTATCATAGGCTTTGGAAAGGTCCAACTGCATAAGCATACCCGGAACTTTCCTGGCGTGGAGAGAATGTATCATTTCCTGAGCGAGCAAGATGTTATCCAGAATCTGCCGACCTTCAACATAGCCAGATTGTTCCAACGAGATGATGCCCGAGAGAATTCTCTTGAGCCTGTTGGCAATAACCTTAGAAATGATCTTATAAATCACATTACAGAGGGCTATGGGCCTGAATTTATCCGGGGTATTTGCCTCCTCTACTTTGGGAACTAGGGCTATGAAAGTGGAGTTTAAGGATTTAAGGATGGTTTTAGATCTTCTAGAATCCTCCACAATTTCCCAGATATCATTCTTGACAATGTCCCAGAAAGCTTTATAGAAGTTGATCGTAAAACCGTCTGGACCAGGCGCTTTATCATTAGGCATGCTCTTGACAGCCTCCTCCACTTCTTCCATAGTGATCTTTTTTCTTAGGGACCAGTTCTGCTCTTCAGTGATTAAGCGGGGAATGGCATTAGTTATTTCCTGGATGGCTGCCTCCCTATTGACATTGGGTTCCTGTGCTATATTGCTAAAGTGATTAGTTAGCAGCCCCGAAATGTCGTCATGATTTCTGAGGATGTCTCCTTCATGATTCTTTAGTTCAAGGATTTTGTTGGCATTTCTGTAATCAATTGCAGACCTGTGAAAGAATTTTGTGTTTTGTTCGCCTTCCTTTAACCACAGCACCCGGGATTTCTGTTTCCAGAACGTTTCTTCCTGCTGGCATCTGGTGTGCCACTGCTGAGTTAACACCTTCTCTTGTTCCCTGGATTGCTCATCTCCCCTGCCTGCTATTCCGTCTTTGTGAATTTGCTCCAGTTTCTGCTCTATGGTTGCTTTTTCCTTGAATATATTCCCAAAAACCGTATGGTTCCACTCTTTTAATTTCAGTTTTACATTTCTGAGACGTTTCTGCAGGTTGAACATCTTAGAGCCTTCCTCATCTAAGGGCTCCGCCCACCATTTTCCCACCAAGGTGAGAAAGTTGGGGTGTTCTATCCAGAACTTCTCGAATCTAAATGGTTTATTTCTGGTGGATCCAGGAACATCGATAACCAGGGAGATTGGCCAGTGGTCGGAGCCACCACTGGGAAGAATGTTTGACTCCAGATTTCTACCGTCAAGCAATAAATTCTCAGAAACTAGAAAACGGTCCAGTCTTGAGGATATGAGATTTTCGCCACCCCTTCTATTGTTCCAGGTGAAGCTGCCTTGCTTAGGGTAAACATCTATAAAATTGGCCTTGTCTATAAATTCTTTAAATTGTTCTCCATCTCGATTGAGTTTTCGCAGCCCCCCTTTTTTCTCCATTAGGGAGGTTATCATATTGAAATCTCCTCCTAAGATGAAATTTGCTTGAGGGTGCCTTGCAATCAGATTTTTTAAAGAGTCTAGGAATACAAGTTTATCATCTAACCTCTGAGGACTGTAAATGTTGATGCAGAGGAAAGAGAAAGAGTTACCTATAATGAGCATCTCCATGGCGAGGTAGTTTTTGCTTGCTTCTGCTGCGACTAGCTGATATCTCCTGGTGTCCTAGAAAGTTGCTAAGCCTCCCTCTTGTCCTTTGCTTTCTATCTCTAGAACCTCAAAATTTCTTCCTAGTTTAAGACGTAGTTTCTCAGTGAGGACTTTGTTGCTCTTTGTTTCTTGTAAAAACAACATGTTAGGATTGTTTTTCTCCATCTGTCTTTTTAGCAGTCTCTGTTTGCTGTGACTGTTCAAACCTCTAGCATTCCAGGATATAATCTTCATGGTTAAAAAGATTTAAAGAAGGACGGGTACTCACTTAATTGCTTGATCTGCCCCGCATTGAGCAGTATCTCCCCCATGTCCTGCAGGAGTTCTCCATTTGATTTTCGTCCTCTTCGGCGTTTATTTACTGAACCAGCGATTTTGCCTAGGGCTGTTTTTTGTTGATTCTTGCCTTCTTTACAGACGCCAAGTCTGTGCTTCTGTTTTTCCATAAGATCTTTTTGCCTAGCTATGAAGAGGTCCTTGACTTTACTTATCTCTTCTTCCAATGCTTTTTCAATCCCTTCCTTTCGCCATTTGTCCGCCAGAGCTGATAAATCTAACCCTTCCATAGCGAGTGTTTCATTTAACTCCTGATCTTCACTTCCTATTTCACTAGTAGCCATATCTGTTTCGTAGTCCGACTCCTCCGTTCTGTCCTGCATTTGGACTTCAGTGCTGGGTATCTCGGTGTTCTTGCCTTTCTCTTGGGGGTGTGTCCGTTCTGCTAACGCTGTTTCTTTGTCTGATGTTTCCTTTTTTCCGTCTGAGTCGGTGTCCTGGTCCAGAAATTCAAAAGGATTGTTAAAGAGATTCTTTCTTGTGTCTCCTTTGATGTTCCTTCTCCTATTGGCTCTCTGTCTGTGCTTTGGTTTTATGAAGTCATTTTTGGCTTTGTTATTCTGAGACTTGTCTTCTTCCGCTTCCTTCTGGTTCAGAGGGCAGTCCTGTATCAAATGTCCATGTTCATGACACTTTCGACACCTGAAGGGTATATGTTCATAGTCTAAAGCTTGGAAGTATTCCTCATCCCTGTAATCCAGCCAGACTCCTTCATGAAGTGCTCCGGAGACGTCCATTTCAACACAAATTCTTGCACAGGAGGTATATCTTTTCTGCAGGGTCGCTTCTGAAGCTTTGATGAACTTCCCAAGCTTGTTCCCTATTTGCCTCAGGGCGTATATCCCCCAGTAGTCAATCGGCAGGGAGAAGAGTTTTATCCAGACTGGGACGCAGGTGAAAGATTCTTTCTCCGGAACAAAGTTCGGTTGCCAAGGTCTCATGTATAGCCCTGCTGAGGCTAGAAAGTATGGGCCTCCCTCGAAAACCCTGTCCTTGTCTTCAATGCTTGTGAATACTACCGTGAAAAAGCCCCTTGCTCCTAGATGGAGCTGCACATCTCCTTTAGGTTTCCACACTTGCCTTATCCACTGGCAGAGAGTCCTTTCCGTCGGCCAGATTCCCATGAATCTGCAGATGATGGCTTGTTCCGCCATGTGTTCCCTGTAGGTTTGTATATCCGGGTCAGAGATAGTCACTCGTAGGCTTTCAGTTTTCTTTGGCTTACAAGTGCTACTAGTGGCCCGAGTCTTGTTGGGGTTAACGCTGGTCTCCCCTTCCTTGTCCGAATGTCTTTTGTTGTTGTTGTCTTGTTCTTTGTCTGTTTGTGGGTCAGTTTCCCCTTTTTCCGCTGGCTGAACTTTCGCTGCTGGGTTCTCTTGATCACTGCAGTGGTTCTGCTTTTCTGGAGTACTGACTTCAGCAGAGAAGACAGTCTTGTCAGGCACCATTGGTGTCTTCTCCTTCCTATTTCTGCTGTTCATCCTTGAGCTGTTCTGACCTTCTATTCTGACTCCTTCCTTCATTTTTTGCAGTCGATTTTGCAGGGTGACTTGTTTGAAAGTAGGGGTCCCACTGGACCCCTCTGCTCCCATCCAAGCAGACAGCGGACTCCTCTTTCTAAGCAGTGCTACTAGTCTTGAATTATGAAGCACCTAGCCTGTAACAGTGCTGCCAGGAAAGACCAACTGTGCGTTAGTCAGGAAACCCTAGCCGTCGCGTCCGCCATTATCGCTTCCAACTGTTTCTTTGTTTTCAATCCTCGATTGTTGTCTTTTTCTTGTTTAAGTGTTTATTAAAACAATTTACTAAATTGTTATAAACGCTAAATCCAACACCTTAACCCTAAACCCCATACCCGAAACCCTAAACCCTAAACCGTAAACCCTAAACCCTAATCACTTTATGACATTTTAAAAAGTGTTTTGTAATTTTTATTTAAGTGTTTATTAAATCAATTTACTAAATTATTATAAACGCTAAATCCAACACCTTAACCCTAAACCCCATACACTAAACCCTAAACCCTAAAACCTAAACCCTAAACCCTAAACCCTAAACCCTAAACCCTAAACCCTAATCATTTTATGACATTTTAAAAAGTGTTTTGTAATTTTTATTTAAGTGTTTATTAAAACAATTTACTAAATTGTTACAAACGCTAAGTCCAACACCTTAACCCTAAACCCCATACCCTAACCCTCATACCCTAAACCCTAAACCCTAAACCCTAAACCCTAATCATTTTATGACATTTTAAAAAGTGTTTTGT
>APFE030333803.1:42186-60090 GCA_000404065.3 Pinus taeda
CCTGAATATTCCATAAAACAAAGCATATTAAACATATAGACCAAGGAGTATACGAAACAATTCATTAACAACAAATCATTGAGAAGAATGGACTTATTTGTATTAAGGAAACAAAAGAAACCATTACAACCTGAGCCTTGGTGTTTTGCAAGTTCCTCCCAGGGTCCAGCAAGAGTTTTCCTCTACTTTGACAAGCTCACCCACTTCCAAATGAAACAAGAAAGGATGGTAATCTCTCCTCACAAGCTTCTACAAGGAAGTCCTGATTCCAGCAGCATCTACCCTTTGGAATGTTCAGCTTTCAACCTCTCCTCCTCTGGCCCAATGCCTGTATTTATAGTGTTCTAGAGGAAGTTATTTAGGTCCAACATCAATGGGATAACCCCTCTTTTGGATGGGGTAGCTCCTCTCTTGATGGGATAAGTTCCTCTTTCATAGGGATGCATGAACCATCTGGAGGCGCTCAATACACGTCAAACAATCTTCTAGAATGCTTTATAAATGACCACAAGTAACTTTTTTAAGATGAAACTCGTGCCTTTTGACCTTTACAGGAGTACACACCCATCCCTTGGCATACAGAGCGTACAAGTACGCAGGTATAATGAACTTGGAGTGCGTAGACACAGGTAAGGTAGAGAGAACCTGTGTACCCAGAGATAAACATGTTTTTTAATGAATTTCTCTCTTTCTTTAAGTTTGACATGAAGAGCAGAGGTGTAAGGCTTGCCAAGGAGGATAGTATGACTGTTGATGGAGCCATACTAACTGCAGATAGTCATGGTGACAAATTTTAGTGTAACAGCCCTCCTTTCTGGTCAAGTGTGCTTCTTTTGCTTTAGCAAATTTTAATCATGCCACTAAGGAGTTAGCAAACATGGAAGCCCTCAAGCTTCATACATTGCCGAAAAGGCAATTTGATCCAAATAAGGTAGCACATAACATCAATACTGCAGTAAAGATCAAGCCATACAACCATGAGGATAATGATTTTGATGACCTTTTACAACCAACCGAGTCCTTCAAAAAAACATTCGAATGAGCTAAAGTGAACATAAGTCCTGAAAATTTTGAAAGACTTCAAGAATTCAGAAATGAAAGGCTTGCAGTAATCCCACTGCACTTGTTGAAGATCGAAGATAAGCCTACAACAATTGTGACTGTTAACAGTGAAGGACCTAGTTCTCGTACATCATCTCAAGTGAATACTGAGAAAATACCAGATATGGGGAAGGCCAAAGAGACATATAATAAAGTAGAGCCTAACAGGAAATTAGCTGAGAAGCAAGTTCTGAGTACCCACCTAAATAAATTAGTTCACAGGTCAAAGGGAGCAGTTTGGAGTAGGAGGGGGATCAATTTAATCAGAAACTGCAAGACACTCCCAAAATGAAAAATACTCAAGAGACAATCGAGTGTCAAACTCCTCTACATATTCAAGAGAATATAGAGTCCAAGTCTATGGATGAGCAATCCAAACCCATGGATGAGTAGTCCAAGACTATGGATGAGCAGACGAAAACATCCCAGTAGACTGAGATTATCCCTGCTCTGTCCACATCAGAAATCATCTTGAAAGTGACTAAAATCCCTCCACTTGATGTGTTCTACAACCTACTCCACAAGGCAGTAGTAAGAAGGCAGAGAAAAAGGAAAAGGGTAGTAACACCTGAGCTCCCACCTTGAAACGGGCCAATGGACATAGTTTGGAGGGACATTCCTTTCAACCCATCTGAGAACTTGACTAGATTGTCACAGTTCACAGGAGCATATGCAACGGCCACCATGGACAAAGCCATTGAAGTCTCTACAATGTTGAGAGAAAATGAGGAGAGGATTTCACAGCTCAAGAAACAGCTCAAAACAAAGAAAGAAAATGTGAACAAGCAAGCAATTGAGCAACTTTCCCAATTACAACAAAGCATGGGGGTCCTCAAAATAAGCCACAAAGTCGATATATCAGCTAAAAACATGCAACTCCAGGAATTTCAGCAAGCCATGGAAAGATATAAGGACGTTCCCACTACTGAGGAGTTTGTTAAAGAGGCTTTGGAACCGAATTCCCTCTTAATGAAACAACAAGAGCATTTTTTCCAAAATATGTCAAACATTACTCCTTATCTGGTCACTAGTAACTAGCTAACAGATAAGGCAATCGAACAGAGAACCAAGTTTTCTGATCTCAACACTAGAATCTCAGAGTTCATCGAATGGCAGGAAACAAAAGATGGAAGGAAGGCCAATCTGCCCGAAATCAAGGAGACACACAAAGACATTATTTTCACAGATTGGGACGCAACAATAAAGCAAGTTGAGCTAGCAATGGCCAGGGTAGCTAGGGTATCGAAGAATATAATGAAGGTGGTGAACCACACTCTATTTGTCACCAACTTGGTAAAGGAAGGCAGCCTAAAATAAATGCCTGATTTGGGTGCTTTGCATAAAAGATGGCAGGAAAAGGCAGAGACTCAAAGGGAGGTAATCAAAAAATTGACTAAGACCAATTGGGAGTCGTATTGGCAATACCTCATAAAATCGCACAGCCAGATCATGACCCTTAATTGCTCATTTAATTCGACTCAGTGGATGTTTCCACCTCTCACCGATGCAATTTTCGCAGGACAACTCAAGACACATTTTGCGGCACCTCCTCAACTCAAGCCAATGAACGATATATGTGATTTGAAGGACAAGCTGGCAGACAGAAAATCATCATCTTACTTCTGCTCATGAGGCCACTATTTATTTTTAGAGTTAGTTAGCTAGTTAGGAGGAAGGTTGTTTGAAACCTCCTCAAATTTTTGTATAATCTATTTTTGCACATTAGTTAGAATAGTATTTATACCCTTCTCATGCATTTAGTGAAGGGTCCAGAATTTTAAAAACATTTGCAAATAATGCACTTTTGAAAGTTTGTGAATGCTTTGGTGAAATTATGGAACATGATCATTTATTTTAGATATCAGACTGCTTTCATTTGTTGATGCACTATTTTGTTCTTGGGAGATAATTTAATTTGAAGAAAAGAGTTTATCCATGTCATTTGTTAAATGAGTAGAACTTCACACATATGGTACTATTATCTTGTATGATTGATTTTGTTTTCTTTAAATCAATGAAAACACTTTAATTTCATGAATTGTATGTGAGATTTATTCTTTTTGTTAAGCATTAATTGCAGTATTGTATGATGCCTAGCTAAAATTGTTAATTTTCATATATATAATTCATCGTATATGCAATATGTTTTATAAATTTCTTTGAATAACTATTTATTCAAAGAAATTATCTTATACGTTATCATCTCTGTTTATGCGTGATTAATATTTATTATCACATGTTAAGCAAATATCTATGTAGATTGCATACCACACAGAAATACCCAGGTTTATATTAGAATAAGTTAGTTAGAAGATTTTCATGATAGAATATGTCATTTAGATTATCATTATTCTATTGCAAATGCTCATGAACCACCCACTCTCATCTTAAAACCCACATTGGGAAACTAGTCCCATTATCCCAGTCGGAATCACCACTTTAAACAGAAAAGGACTTGTCTTAAGGTCTGGACCGGGTGGCTATCCCCCATGTTGGGGCAGTAGAGATCTGAGGCCCATCAACAGGACAGTAAAGTGCTATATTGTGACAACAAGAGTGGGATCCATCTGGAAGAGAATCATGTATTACATGACAAGTCCAAGCACATAGAAATCTGATATCACTTCTTTCGAGACATGGTGCAGAGAAGAGATGTTAGACTCCACCACATATCGACAAATGAGAAGATTGAAAATATTCTCACCAAAGATTTACCAGAGGGGAAGTTCTTGGTCTTTAGAGAGTATCTTAGATTGATGGATGAGACCCCTCCTAATAAGGGACATAACTGATCAAGGACACTTCGCCAACACTTCTCCCCCTGTTTGAGCTCCCAGGGTGTGGAGTTGAGATGGAGGGATCCTCGAGTTGAGGGAACTCTCGATAATAGGGTATCACCCATATTTATTACCCATAGGATTAGAGATGTTTCTCCCCTTTCTTGGACTTTTTAGAGTATACACCAGTTGGCATCATACCCACAAGGCGAGCTTGTTGGGATTGTCCCTCCCCGCCTAGCCAACGAGTTGAGGAGGCTTGGGGCATGTGATCCTCACCTTTTGGTAAGTCAGTGTCAATCCCAAGCTTTGATTATGATACATGTTCTCTACCACATGAATCTTGAGGGTCATTATTCGGAGGATCTGTAGACAATAGTATGGGTTGAGATATGCTCCCCTATATCACCTATTGCTTGATATGGGGCTAAATATATTCGTCTCCCTCATGAGATTCCAGGTTGAGATGTACTACACGATGTGGTTTCAGGTTGATATATGCTCCCTGATGTTGTTTCATAATGAGATATGTTCTATGATGTTATAGAGGGTGGTAGTTTATGCTCCTCAATGATTCTTCTTCTTTACATTTGAGAATGTTTCAGTAGATAGAGTTCAGAAGAGATGCGGCATGATATGATGATGCGATGACATGTTGATCAATGGTTAGATATTGACAGGTGGAATTTTCCCTAGTTGAGAGGGAGTGTTAAATTATGCAACTAGGGTCAAATTTCACTTTGGAAAATGTGTTTGATAGAGACAATGATTGCATTAAATTCCTTGTTTTGAGAGGACCAAAATTGACCTAAATATCATCAAACTTGGACAAGGCAAATGGTACTTATGAAGAAAATCCCACATATCCACATTTGGACAAGTCATCCCTAATGAAAAAATTGTCACACTTGGAAGCCTATAAATACAAGTGATATTAAGCTCATTTGGACATCACCAAGCATATTATTATTCTCTTCTTAATTTATTGGTTCAATCAAGTTTGAGGCTAAGATGACAAAAAAAGTTCACAAAGGTCTGGAATTACAAGGTCTGAAGCTCGCAACTATTTCTAGGGTTTTAGGTTATAGTCGTTGGCTTCTCACAGGACAAATTCGGATACAGTCACTAGATTATAGGCTCAAGGGAGTGACTAGAAGCCTTCGGTCCCTCACACAGCTCCACCTCCCTACGACTGGAAAGTTTTATTGAAACTTGACTATTGATTGAAGTTGACTATAGTGGAACATAGACATGAAAAGTTGTCTTTGATATATATTGATGTTGGAAACATATTTCTGATTGTTATTGGGTTATTTTGTTGAATGATATTATACTAGGCTCATTGTACCCTTTGCTAAACATTTTATGACAATCTAATAGAAGAATAATTTCAAAGGGTTTTCCTCCTTGTGGGGTTTTTCCTCAGTCTTTGACCAAAACTAGTGTCTCTTGTTGATGTGTTGATTGTCTCCTTTTTTATTGCATTTATTGTTCTATCTGCAATTATTGTTGATAATTGGAAAGACTAATTGTTATTGGAAATATTTCTCATTGAAGTATTGAATTGGGCTAATTTAATCGATACAACATAGAACAATATGAAAAATTAATAGACGTTGCTTGATCCAACCTTCCTTGCTTGTCCTTTCTTTCCTTGTCTTTTTCCTTACTTTTCTTTCCTTTCTCTATTGCCACAATTCTCCAATAATTCTTTAGTGTTCAAGAGTATGAGAGAATGGAGAGAGAGCTCCAAAACTAAACTAAACAAGATAAACCAACAAAAGCTATGAACTAATCCTAAAAATCCTTTTTAATATTAAGGCCTCTATTTTCTTCATTTTCCTCTATTTTTCTTTCAATTTTCCTCTCATGAAAACCTACAACCTTTCATCTCCATTTTCTCTTATTTTCCTTTATTTTCATAAATAAATGCCAATTCATGCCTCTTTTCCTTTGCCAGTTTCCTTAGCCATAAATAAGCAACAATTGACACCCACTAGGATTTTTTTCCCAACATTCAACTTGGAATATGTGTCCCATGACCTTGATCTTATTTTTCCTTTAATATCCTTTATTACATTAATTTTTAACCCAGGGGTTCTACGACACTAATGACCAACAAGGCTACTAAAAACCAAAAGATACTTCCCATGGAGCTTTATAACTTAGCTTGATGCAATGTTTACACTAACAACCAATTGAAAAGCCAAAACCAACATGACAAACATGAAAACACAACAATCATATCACTTAGTGGAGTTGTATAAGACAAGTCATTGCGGTATTTACAATAATAACCATTCATAGATATGTACATACACCAAAATTCCTTTGCCTCAACTAGAAAATAACGAGGGATACATAGCCTGCATCTGGTTAACCATCTCCCATGTAGCTTCACTAGACCCAAAGTGTTTGCCCTGTAGTTTAAGTTGCTCGATTGCTCTGTTTTGGAGCATGATTTGCTTTCACTGCAATATGAATTGATCTTACAATTGTAATTCTCCTTTTGATTCCACCTGCAATACATACCAATCAATCACATGATCATCATATTTCACATAGATTTTAAGCAATGAAACATGGAAAATATCATGGAATTTCACTATTAGTGGAAGTGCAAGTCTGTAAACCACTGGTTTGATCCTCTTAAGGATCTCAAAGGGATCACAATGTCGAGGTGCTAACTTGGCACATGATCTAATCCTCGACAAGTTATTCTTGGGATTGATGCACAAATACAAATGTTTCCCAACCCGAAACGCCTTAAATTCATTGTGTTGATCTTCATAACTCTTCTTCATGTCTTTTTTTCCCTTTAGATTCCTCTTGATAACATGCATTTCTTGTTCCATCTCTTCCATTACATCTGAAACAAATCAATACCTTGTTCACTGGATCACTCCAACTGATGGGGGTGGTACAAGCCCCCCCACAAAGTGCCTAAAATGGACTCATCCTTAGTGACTCCTCATACATGTTGTTGTAAGAAAACTCTACTAGTTAAAGATACTCCTCCCGCCTCCTCTACTGATGCATAACATGCATCCTCAACATGTCCTCAAGAATCTTGTTGACCCTCTCTGTTTATTCATCTCTCTATGGATGACAAGTTGTACTCAAAGCCAACTATGCCCCCAAGCCTGCAAAAAACTCCTTCCAAAACCTAGAAGTGAACTTGATATGATCTTCTTAGGAACACCATGTAATCTCACTATCTCCCTAATGAAGACCTAGGGTATCTCACTAGATGAATTAATAGACTTCACTAGAATGAAGTGAGCTACCTTGTTCAACCTGTCAACCACAACCATGATGGAATCATGTTGTTTGGATGTCCTCAAGAAACCTGCAATGAAATCCATGGAAATGACCTCTCATTTCCATTATGGAATCATAATCAACTACAATAAACCACCTGGATGCTTGCAATCTACTTTTCCTTGCTGAAATCCCAAACACCTTGTGATGAACTTAACTACCTCTTTCTTCATATTTGGATAGTAGTAGAAATTATTCACAACTATAAAAGTCTTCTGATATTCTGGGTGACCTGAATACGAATTAACATGAAATTTACTCAATATAAGACTCTTAACCTCACTACTTCTGACAAATAAATCATGTCCCTAAATCTCACCAAACCATCTACCGTGAGATAATCATACAAATATTATTCACCTCTACCCTACTATTGTAGCCTATGCTTAAGTTGTTAGTAGATGTCATCCAACTGCCCCATCTACAAGATCCGCTCCTACAAATCTATCCCATATTAACTCATAGCTACAATGTGCTTTACCTGCACTCTTCTGCTAAGAGCATCTACAACTCTGTTCTCCTTACCCTTAATATACCTAATCTCAAAGTTAACCTAATTGAGCATGGCCAACCATCTAGCTTTCTTGGCATTCATATTAGGCTGGTCAAACAAACATCTCAGACCACTATAATCATGCATCAAGATGAACATCCTACCAAGAAGATAATGTCTCCACATATTCAATGCATGAATAATAACTACCAAATCAAATTCATGATTCACGTAGATTTGCTTGTTCTCATTCTTTTTCCTTGACTCATAGCACACCACATGTCCTTCCTACATCACTACTCAACCAATTCTTATCTTGCAAGCATCTTTACACACCATGAACTCTTTATTTGTATTTGCAATCTTTAGAACTAGGGAATTTGAAGCAAGTGCTTCAACTACTCAAAACTAGTTGCACATTCCTCTATCCATTCAAACCTATTTCCGTTTCTCTACAATTATGTAATAGGATAGGAAATACATGAGAAATTCTTGATGAATATCTTGTAATAACCTGCTAACCGAATGAATTATTTGACCTCATCCACATTCCTAAGAGCTACCCATTCTATGATAGCTCTGACCTTTTCATTGGAAACAACATGTCCCAAGTAATGTACCTCTGTCTAAAATAAATTACACTTACTAAGCTTGGCTTACAACTAATTCTCTCTTAAGAGTCTCAATACTGCTGCTAGGTGTTATGCATGCCCTTCCTTATTATTAGAATATATCAATTCATCATCAATGAATACTATCACAAACTTGTCAAGATAAAGACACAATACAATATTCATCAAACATATGAAAGTATTTGGAGCATTAGTTAAATGAAAATGAACCACAACAAACTCATAATGTCCATACCTGGTCTGGAAATAAATCTTGGAAATGTCCTCTTCTTTGATGCGTACGTGATGATATCCTAACGTCAAATCAATCTTCGAGAACATTACTAATCCCTTCAACTGATCAAACAAGTCATCGATATGAGGAAATGGGTAGATGTTCTTGATCATCACCTTGTTCAACTACCTATAATCTATGCACAATATGAGAGTACCATCCTTCTTCACAAACAACAGTGGTTCACCCCAAGGTGATAGAATTGGCCTTAGGTATCCCTTGTCACACATTTCCTTCAACTGTGGCTTTATTTCCAGTAACTCTGTAGTGTTCATCCTGTAAGGTGACTTTGATGTTGTTTCTTCTCCTAGTATGAAATCAATTGAGAAATCCACTTCCCTATGAGGAAGAAACTCTAAAATATCTACTAGAAATACATCATGAAACTGCTGCAAAACTAGATACCTCTTCAATACTTCAACATCCTTCCCTTTGTCACTGGAAACATCTGTTGCAGACAAGACACATTCTTTCCTGCAAGTGTGCTTAGCCCTCATAGCTATAATCATTCTCACCAATGTAGGCTTCTTCTTTTCCTACAAGATTCTCTTCTCTACATCATCATCCAATAACCCATTAGCATTCTTGTAATAATCCACCTTAGTGCTATGAAGGTACAACCAATCCATACCCAAAAGAATAATGTATGATCCCAATGGAAGCACATTTATATGCACTGATGAAGGAATACCATTTAGCTCTAATGCACAAGCTCTTACCCAATGATGAACTCTTTTCTTCGTACTTATAACCAACTACACCAACCTAGACTATGCATGCACTTATTTTCTCAAACCACACTTATCCACTAGGTTAGTATTAACATAACTATAATTAGATTTAGGATCAATAAAAAAGGAAATAGCACAATCACAGAGCTTACCTTCCATCTCAATAATGAATTCCTGGTGATTCACCTTCTTGTTATCAAATTCTACATAGATCTGAGGAATACTCTGTCCAATGTCACCAACTATCTATGCCTCCTAGGCACTGTAGTTATGAGATCTACCATCCCAATACAATGGAAAATCCTTCTTATGATGATCCTCACCACATATCCAATACTGCAATCATTCCCTCAGGCTAAGGTCCATGATCCCTTCTCTACCGCATTAAACTTCTTGTAAGGATCCACATTCTCTTTCTCACCTGCATCATGAGGTATTTCTTGATTTGATCGTCACTTTCCTTTAGTATTTCCATTCCCTTTCAAATCACACTTAGGCTCAGTCTTGCACTTCGATTGCTAATAAAAATGCTTCAACTTCTCAATGACTTCCTTTAATGATCAAGACACATTATACTCAATTTGATCCTTGAATGTTAATGGATGTCCATTAATGAATCTTTGAATTTACGTCTTTTCATTGTTGAGTTAGAGAACATATCTCAACAGATCCAGGAATTTAGTGAGTTACTCGTTTATCATAGATTCAATCTGCAATTCATAGAACTAATCCTTTCCATCATAGTACCTCTCTGATAAGTACTTCCTCCTAAAGAGTCTTTTGAACTCATGCCAACTCAACTCATCTATATTGATACCTCTAACATGCTTTACACCTTCCCCCCATATATCTTCTTTCCCTTTGAGTTTGAAAATAACTATCACAACCTTCATGTTATCTATATAATCATGCATCTCAAAGAACTTCTTCATCCCGATCAATAATGCATCTTCATCTTCCAGTTTCTTCAATTCTCCATCAAATGTAGGAGGCTTCGATTTCTTTAACTCATCGCAAAAATGTCCCCTCTCACTCCTCTTATAAGGATGAAAGCGATGATGATCATGATGCTTGTCCGAACCAGAGATAGAATAGAACCCATAAACACTTATTCTCCTATTATGTTTATCCATCCATCTTCCACCTATAATCTTGTCCTCCATATTTGACCTGTGTCCACAATGAGATTTTCTACCATATTCCCCATTATTCATGTCCTCCTATCCATAACCAATCCGTGTTTGTCCTTGTACCTACAAATTTAACAAACTATGAAGGATAACGACATTGAATTTGTATTTCTTTTCCTGTGCCCTGGAAAGTATTTCTTGTGACTCAATTATTTTGCCATTATCTGCCTTGCAACTTCTAATCTCTACCTTTAGACTTCTCAAGGTATCTACTATGTTAGGAGAGTACTCATCTCTATTCAGCTCATATGATCTATAAGGAGAGTCTCATGAACTGTAATCGACCATTTTTCTAGTCATCTCTCATCTTATTCTTCTTCCTACAAAGATACCATGTCAGATAACCAAATATAAACCTAATCAACATACCTTGGTGAAGTTCAGGGAGGCTACCTCATCTACAAAATCAATATAGATTAGCATGACACATATACATACATAAGCATATAAATATTTTGACATCATGCATAATAACACTAATTGCATACAAGTACCTCATGCATGATGACCATAACCATGATAATGCATGCCTAATGACATTCACATAGCCCATCCATTTCAATTATTTAAACCATGCTTTGATACCAATTTGTAATGGCCCCTCCTACATTTACCCACTTTTACAAGCCCTTAGGGTCAATGTGAAACAAAGTTCCACTATGACATGACCCAACCTCCTAGCTTCAATTAAGGAAGTACTAAGACTTATTGACCAGAAACTGACATCCTATAAGGATGACACATTACCGAGGAGCTAGAGAAACACCCCAACTGTTCAATCCCTGAGCTAGAACTTTGTTTCAATGACCTATACTCTCAAACACACCCTTGAAACCGCCTACATGTAATTGAAGCCTTCCAACCCCACTCACAAACCTTGATCCATGTGGTTGTGACCTAAATTTCTCAATTTAGTGCCTACGATCCCGAGATCTGAGCTGCAATTCTAGGTCAGCCTCCAAACCCCTGCCCAAAACTGCTTGAGACTTCTCAGAATGATAAATGAAATAAGGACAATGCTAAACATATAAAACTTGAGCAAGAAATTGACCTAACCAGGCCTAACCATGATAGCCATTTCGTCAAACACATAGTGAACATGTGAGTTATAGGTCATGAATGCATATCTGATCATAAGAGTGTGAAACTTATTTGAGAATCACCAAGAAGGTCTAATTACCTCTCACAATATATGCAACAATACTTGTTAGCCCATGCATTCATTAACCATCAAATACTTATCAAATCCTAAAAAAATCCATATCTAGAGCACATTACATATCCATGCTTATAACCAACATATAACAATATTATTAACCATAACAAAACAATAAAATTATTCCTTATTAACTGATGTGAAATACAACCAAATTAGGGACTTCCATGTATCACACGACTATAGATTGGGCTAAACCAAATATTTATTTCAGCCAATCACCCACGTTCCATATTCCAAGAATGAATTTGGGATCTCAAGACATAAACAATTAGGGTTTCTCAAAGTTTAAACCACCTTTACCCTGAGTCTACCGTGATCTCACCAAAACTATTAAAGAGATCACAAACCCCAAAACAACCATGGATTCCTAAGAGTTTCTTCACCATTACCTTGAGGAATTTTCATATCTCCACCCACCTATCGAGGGCTTCCTAGAGATTAAACCAACTCCACACCCAATCATTGGGAATATTGTTGAGACCACCTCACTTGGTTCCAAAACCTTTCGACAATCCAAAGATCAACCAAGCAACAATCCCATCATACCACACCTATCCAGGAAATGGAAAGGCAAGGTTGAAACCACTATCAAACCAGGAAAAAGCCATGCCAATGAAAACATATGAACCAAATAAAAAAATGTATGTACCATGCATTCACACCTCAACTAGGAATTCACACATGCAACATGTTACTTGCATCATCCTCTTGTTAAAGCTGCTTGATCCAACCTTCCTTTTTGTTACTTACTTTCCTTTCTTGTCCATTTCCTTCCTTTGCTTCCCTTTCTCCAATTCTAGAGTGCTCCAAGAATGCTCTATGCGCGCAAGAATATGAGAGAATAGAGAGAGAGCTCCAAAACTGAACTGAAAAAAAGATAAACCAACAAAAGCGTTGACTCGTTCTTAGAAGCCTTTTTATCACTGAGGCCTATATTTTCTTCATTTTCTCTATTTTTCTTCGATTTTCCTCTCATGTAGACCTGTGACCTTTCATATCCCTTTTCTCATATTTTCCTTTATTTTCATAAATAAATGTAAATTAGTGCCTCTTTCCCTTTGCCAATTTCCTTAGCCATAAATAAACAACAATTCACACCTACTAGGATGTTTTTCCCAACATTCTAGTTGGAATACATGTCCCATTTCCTTGGTCTTATTTTTCCTTTATTATCCTTTATTATGTGAACTTTTAACCTAGAGTCCTTACACATAGGGAATACAGTAGTACATGATGCATCCATCGATAGTACTAATTAACCCTAACCACTTTTCCCAAATCATTGGCCATATGAGAGGTACTTCCCAAGAGTCCCAAAGTATAACAGTAGGATGCACGTTGGGGTTTCCACGGGGGAAGGTGAACCACTAACCCTATTTTCAAATAGTGTACTCCATAGGGGAAGGTGAGCCACTCATCCTATGCTCACATGATGGGATATGTACTCCACAAGGGAAGGTCAACCACTCACCTTGTGATCATATAGCTCCAAGAAGTACCCTAGGCCCCCAAGGGCTCCCAAAAGTCATTGTCCAACTCAACCGGGACCCTCACGGGAAGTTATTTCGATGATTCCAAGTATCTATTTGAAGGATAAGAACTTGTTATTTCCTAAAAACTTTGTGATGATGTCAAAAATATGTTCATCTATCCTGATGCGTTGGATCCTTATTGCTCTCTGTTGTGCAATATCTCAGATAAATGTTACCTAATATAAATATGTTTGGATTAGTTATGGAACACAATATTATTTGAAAGGTAAATCCCACTTTGATTATCACAATAAATGATCGTGGTATCCAAGATTTGCTTAAATAGATCACTAAAGAGCTTCCTCAACCAAATCGTTTCACAACAAGCCATACTAGCTGCAACATATTCAACCTCAGTAGTGCCTAGTGCAAAAAAAATTGTTTTCAGCTCATCCATGAGATGGAAAAAAATCCCAAAGATAAACAACATCCATATGTTATTTTTTTCCTATCCACCATACTTCCAGCGTAATCAACATCTGTATATCCATGTAATCTCAATTCCTTAACAATGTACCTTAGTCCATGGTTGATAATACCACAAAGATATCTTAGAACATTCTTTGCAGAAACCTAATGTATATGATGAGGCTTAACCATAAACTAACTCAATATATTAACAACAATGTATATGTCTAGTCATGTGTTCACCAAGAACATCAATGATCCCACAAGTTGTTTATATTCGGTGGGATTTTCCAAAACTATACTAACAACACTTTCACATAGCTTCTTGTAATTTAGTTCCATCGGTGTAGTCACAGACTTGTAGCCCATCATGCCACATCTTTCTAATAACTTGACAATATATTTTCCATGAGAAAGGAAAATATCACCTAGCGTTTACCATACCTTCAAGCCTAGGAAGTAATGCATCAATCCTAGGTCCTTTATTTCGAATTCATAAGTCAACTCCCTATTACATTGATAAATGAGGGTGTCTGCACTAGTTAGAAATAGATCATAAACATATAAGACCAAAATAAGTGGCATGTCCTTTTCAAATTTGAAGTATAAGTTTGGATCAACATAGATTATTGTAAATCCCATCTTCATGAGATAGCTATCAATCCTCTCATAGCAAGCCCTAGGGGCTTACTTTAACACTTACAGGTCTTTCTTCAACCTACATACATGAGTTTTTCTATCTAATTCTTCAAACCCCTAAGGTTGTTCCAAGTAGACTTCTTCCTTAAGTGAGCCATGTAAGAATGAATTCTTGACATCCATTTGTTCCAAGCTCCATCCTTGATTTGCAGCAAGAGAAACTATGGATCATATAGTGGTGTATAGGGAAATTGGAGCAAAAATATCATCATAGTCAATTCCTTCCTTTTGTGAGAAGCTAAGAGCCAGAAACCTTGTCTTGTATTTCTCAACACTTCCATCAGCTCCATATTTAATCTTTCTAGATCCATTTCGAAGTGACTATGGATTTGTCCTTAAGTATAGGCACCACTTCTCAGACATTTTTGTTCATGATTGAATCATATCATTTATCCATAACATCTTTCCATACCTGGTGCTTCACAACTTCTTAGAAAGTGCAAGGTTTGGTTTGAATGATAATATTCATGACAACGAACAATCCTTGATACTTGGTAGGCTTCTTACTTTTTCAAAAAGTTCCTCTTGGGATAACATGATTTTTTACATCTTGAAGTGTATTTCAAATCCATAGTGGTATTTTCTTTGAGATAGAGGGATCACAAGAAGGTGGATGAAGTGGGTCCATTGGCATATTAACATAAGGCATAAGTTCATCCATTTAAGGTTCTTCTTGACTTTTAGGAGCATCATCATCCTTCCTTTTGAATGGGAGATCCCTTTCTTTTTTGAGGGTAGAGTCTTCATCAAAGGTAACATCTCTACTTACTACTACATTTCTCTGACTAGGTACATAAATTCAATAGTCCTTTGAATCTTCACTATATCCAACAAATACACCTTTCTTCCTAGAGGCTTAGAACTTGTTCCTTTTCTCTTTTGGTACATGAAAATATACATGCCAACCAAAGATTCTAAAATTTTCAACATTAATTTTCTTACCAGCGAAGATTTCTTTGGGTGTCTTGAAATCTAAGCTTTGATGAAGACCCGTATTTTGAACGTACACATTAGTGTTAGAAAATTCTCTCCATAAAAACTTTAGTATGTCTTGATCATGAATCATGGTGTGGGTGGCTTCAATAGCTATACAATTATTTCTCTTGGCAACTCCATTTTTTTGTGGATTATATGGAATGGTGAGCTTACTCTTAATACCTTCCTCTTTGCAAAATTCATTGAATTCATTAGATTCATATTTGGTTCCCTTCTCAGCTATCAATGTCTTGATCTTGTTGCTTTTATGATTCTCTACCAATGTTTTGAAAGAGTGAAACCATCAAAATAATTCACCCTTCTTCTTCAAAAAATAAATGCAAGTTTTGTGGGAGAAGTAATCCAAAAGTATCCCATAGTATAAGTATCCTCCCAATGAAGTGACGGACAAAGGGCCAACCATGTCAAAATGGATCAATTGAAGAATATCAATTATCTTTCTCTCACTAGAAGGGAATGGTCCCTTTGTATTCGCTCCTGTGGCACAACCTTAACAAACTCCCTCATGATTCATATGAAATTTGGGCATCCCTATGACCATCTTCCTTACACTTAGAAAAAATTTGTAATGTAAATGAGAAAATCTCTACTGCCATAACCCACATTCAACAGAGGTGTAATTTTCCAAAGCTCCCAAAGGAATTCCACCAAATTGATAAATACCATCAACCATGATCCCAAGAGTAAAAGCATCACTAAGGTTCTTATTCCATGCATGTACTTTTCCATGAGTGAAAACTACCTTAAAGCCTTTGTCCTCCATTGCAAAAATAGATACCAAATTTTTCGTCAAATTGGGCACATATAAAACATCTTGAAGATGTATCGTTTGACCATAGTTCAAGTGAAGAGTACCAGTTCATATTGCTTTCACGAGGTAGGTGGAACTATCTCCAAGAGTACTATTTAGAATAGTATTCCTCTCAACCAATTTTAAGAGAACCTCCTTATATCTAGTGAAATGTCTTGAGGCTCCACTACCAATCAACTATTGATCCAAGGTGTCTTCACTCTAGAGGAGAGGCAGTAGTTAAAGAAGAAATGAGATAATACTCATCTTGTTCTTCAACAACGTTATCTTCATCATACTTGGCATTTCTTGTCCTCTTGGGAGGTTGATTACTTCCTTCTCGAGTAGCATGAGAATTCCATTTTCCTTTGTTGTTAGACCTATAGTTTCTTTGATTTTTGTTGTTATCCCTTGGGGAATTCTTCTTACAAGGACATTCTCTAGCACAGTGGCCAAACTTGTTCAATTTAAGCATCTTTCTTTTCCTTTTCCTTTAAATTCCTTCTTAGATCCAAAAACCATGCCTTCTTGAATTTGATGGACCAACATAATTTCTCCTTTTAGCATCTGTAGAGAAAACAATAGGTTCACTTCCATTAAGATACTTATTTCTCTCCATCATCTTTATTTCATCTTGCGTGCATTTAGCTAATAGCCCATCAAAATCAGGTATCCTGTCATTGTTGGAAATGTTGGTGACAAATGTTTCCCATGACCTTATAAGACCTCCAAGTGCAATAAGGGTGAGTTCTATGTTAGAGATAACTTCTCCAATAGATAGAAAATAATTCTTTACTTGAGTTATACTCATGAAATATGCTTGTATAGACTCCCCTTTGTCCATTTTAATATCCTTCAACTTGTTCTTAAGAAAGAGAATTTGATTTGAATTTTTGACTTTGAAAATACCTATCCACTTATCATACATTTCCTTGGAAGTTCCCAGATAAGAAATATAAGAGATTATATGATTTTCAATGGAGTCAACTAAGATTTTCTTATCTTTGACCTCTTTTTTTCTATACTTCATTCTAGCAGCAACAAGTGCATTTTAAGGAGGCTCCACCACATTATTTTACACATAATCCAACACTTCATGTTCCTCCAAGGTCAAAATCAAGAGTCATCTTCCAAGCATGATACTCTGATTTGTCATTGAGCTTGTCCTCTTTCTTGAAATAATAGTGAGTAGACATGGAGACTTGTTCCAACAAATGTTGTTCAACAACAACCATTATTCAACAGTGATTGCTTCTCTTGTTCCTTGGCTTTGTTTTCACCTATGCTTTGATACCATGTTAAATTTTATGGTATGTTCTATGCTTACAACAATTACTTCAATATCTTATTATCCCAATAACAACTTTTCTTCAGATTCCAATAGCAATCACATTAAAACTTCAGTAGCATTTGCTTTAGATCATCATTGACAATAATTATAGATAGAACGTCAACAATAAGTACAATAATATATGGGATGATAAGTGAATCGTATAAAATGAAAAATTTCAAGTGAATTTTATACTCAAGATACCCAAAAGACGTGACCCTTTGTAAATTGGATCACGCATTTTTGAAAATTAAATGCTAGTAAGTTTGCACATTTATATTTTTACTCCTAATTGTTAAGGTGTTGATGAACCTATAATTAATGTTGGGCAGTAACTCTTAATAAGTATATTTATTTCATCTTTTTCCTTATCTCATATTTTAAGCAAATATTTGCTTAACTTATGCTAAA
>APFE030333803.1:61685-123263 GCA_000404065.3 Pinus taeda
AAATCCTTCTTATAATTATTTATTTTATTACTGTTCCTGCCTGATAAATAAAAATATAATAAATTTATATTCATATAGATACCAATAAATAAATCTATCAATATCAATAACAATAAGTAAATCATCCAACCCGTAGGAGAGTTGGAAGTGTACTCGTAAGGTTTTGCTACCCAGCTGATTCAAACCTAACATAACCTGTCTGCCTTTTTATAGAACAGCTATCGAAAGCCCACCCTAACTGGCTCCCTCGAAAATGCGATTACGCAGAAAGAATCAAACTTTCTGAGATGATGAAACACACCTCTATTAAATTGTAAATACGGTTTTTTTTTAATTAGTGATCTAAATCCGTGGGGCACCTTGGTAAAGAACGATTGTATATTTAAGCTAAGCATAATGACCTTGCTGATTATGGCATCACTTTTGTGGTTCCTTCCAGGAAAAAATCTTCTCAAGGTTTATATATATGATAAACAATATAAAATTTTAAAAACAATATGCATTAAAAAAACCTTTTGAAGTTGTCAAGTATATGGATAAACAGAGGCAATGTGCGAGTATATATTCATTTTAGATAATATCATTTTGTCGGGTGGATAGAGAATAAAAAAACCTTTTGAAGTTGTCAATTAATATGGATAAACAGAGGCAAAGTGCAAGTGTATATTCATTTTAGATAATATCATTTTGTGGATTGCATAGAGAATAAGAAAACTTGTCAATTAATATGGATAAACAGAGGCAAAGTGCGAGCGAGTGTATATTCATTTTAGATAATATAATTTTGTGGAGTGTATAGAGAGTGAAGTTTGACGGAGTAAAGGGTAGAGCGTAAAGTTTTATTAGGTCATCGAGCTTCGTTTATTTCTATGTATGTAAAGTTTATTAATTTTTGGATACATGAAGGTGGAAATTCAGACCGTATTTTCGTTTGACAAAATCACAGTTGTATCTGCGTGTCTATCAATCAAATCAGAACGTTTTTAAAGACTTTTTTTGTTTTAGTTGGAAATTTTAGTAACGTGCATGCATGATCATCCAACCAACGTTGACAAGTAGCTGGAGGATGGGGTCTAGAGGGATGCGGATGTTGTTTTTAAAAATTATAATTTAGTTATTAAATTATTAATAAAAAAAATAAGTTATTTTTTATTATTATTGGTGTATATAGATGGACTCATTTGTATTTTTCAATTTAAACTACTAATTAAAATTACTCAAAGCAACTATCGTCACCCAAATTTAGTCATGCCAAATATCTCTGAACTCTAATTAACCAAAAAACTTTTTAACTATAAACACTGATAGTATAATATATATATGTTCGACGGATTTTTGAGTGAGCTTCCAACTTGAACAGGTGACACTATGAAAAGCAAAATAATTTAGAGCCACATAATAAATCTAAATAAATAAAATAAAACGAGAATTTAAATCAAGCAGTAATATGAATGTTTTTATATTAATAAATTAAATAAGTAAGTTACAACTTAACTTTATAAATAAAATGTATAATATAAATGCATGTATCATTGAATGAAATTTTAAAATATTTAAAATATTAGGAAAAGATGCTTCCAAAATTTTATAATTTTTTTTTTTCCAGAATGTGAGAATGTTATAAAATTATATCGAAGGATTGAATTTTGATGAAAAATATTACAGATATTGTTGTTTAATTTATTTTGTTGATTAGGTTAAAGTTATTTGCCTTTTGATAGAAATTATTTATATTAGTGGGATGTTAATATCAAAATTGTGTAAAAGTTGGACTTCTTTGAAATAGTTAAATTTGTTAAATTGGTTTAATTCACAAAAACTTCTTATAAAACTAAACCTATGACAAGACAGACATGATGAGATTAAAAAATGTTAATTTTATTAATATATTAAATTTAGAAGAAAATTTCAATCATACTTTAAATTTATAAAAAAAAAAATATTAATTTCATATTTTTTAAAATATATTAATTATATTATTATTAATAGAGAGAAGGTCTAGGGTTTCTACATCCTAGGGTTTGCAAAATTTCAACTTCCAAGATCATTACAATTGTGAAGAATCTGATCCTGAAAGTTTTTAGGACTATAATTCCTTATTTCGGTACTCATTGAAAGAAATGAGCAGTCCAAGAGGAGGGTGAAATCCCCTCCTATGAAAATTTGGTAAATAGAAACTAGCAGAAAAATTTAGGGGGGTCTTGGAAATCCAGGAGGCAATGGGAATAAGCGCCATAATCTAACAAATGACGTTAAGAGGAAGATGCATTCCCATGACAACGGTGAACCCAAAATTCATAGTTCCCCCGAATAATCTCCTGGGATACTACCAACATATGAAGGACCATGCATTTGTATGCAAATTTATGAGAGGATGGCCGAAAGAAAAGGGAATCGAGAAGTGGATACAACAAAACTAGCAACTTAATTCAAAGGGGAGGTTGACTTGAAATTGGGTCTTAAAGGGGTTTTTTTACCATGATTTTATCCAATTTAGAAGATAGAAATAGGGTATTCGATGGTGGACCATATTTTTTGAACAACGCGGGCTTGTAAATGAGACATTGGGAGGAATGTTTCAATATGGGAAAGGAAGAATTTCCAGTAACCCCAATTTGGCTACACCTATATCCTCTCCTATCAGATTTCTGGGACCTTGGAATTTTGAAGGGTAATGACAATACTATAGGGAACTTTGTGAAAACATTAGAGGTCACAAAAAGAGAGTGTAATATGCCATACACAAGGGTTTTTGTATACATAAACATCTTGCAACCTCTCACAACATCAATAGACTTGGAGTACCAAGATGAGATTTGGACACAACTGCTTGATTACGAACATGTACCTTTTAGATTTCAAAGATGCCATCAACAAAGACATCTATTCAGGGATTTCCCATAAGGAAAAATGAACAACAAGAGGAGGGCTCATAGGGCACAACAAATTTATTTAATAGAGTGTGAATAGAAAGGGAAACCCTAAGGTGTAGCCACCTCCTGAGGGCCAGAAAAAGGTTTCTAAAGGAAATGCCTTTACAACATTGGATAATTTAGATGAGGAGCTATCATTGCTAGAGTATTTCATGTTGGTGGAGATGAACAGGGAACATCCATAAGAAAAACCCACCCCAAAGAGGAAGACCCTTGAGAACCTCTTTGAGGAGGAAGGAGGGTTAGGGTTGCCAGAGATCAAAGAGGTAATTCCATTTTCGAAAGAAAAAGTAGAAACCATAGGCATGGAAGAGAAATGCATCATGAACCTAATCGAGGGATGGGTGCAAATGGACATGGTGGTGTTCCCAAAAGAACAAAGGAAGCTTTATATCCAAGATTACTCCCAATGGAAAAGTCAAGGAGACTCATGTGAAGTAAAGGGCAATGGCACCGTGGACTTGTAAATGACAAGGTACAAAGGGAAAGATAAGAACTTGAAAGAAGGTAGACAAAAAGGGAGAAAGACGATGGCATAGGTAATTCAAAATATGGGAGAAAATATGATTAATTCACGTAAAGTCATTGCATTACCAAATAATTACTTTGCTTCCCAACATCTTAGTGAATGAGGATTATTACCCAAAACATCAAAGGGATTAATAGAGAAGGGAGAGGATATATATAAATGAAATAATTAGTAAGGAGAAACAAACATTGGTAATTTTACATGAAACCAATATATTAATGAAAAAGATCTAAGATATAGGAGAAAGATGTTGGAGGGGTTGTGAGGTTATGGCCTTAGATGCCAAAGGAAGAACAAGAGGGACACTGGTTATTTGGAGCTTGCTAGAGGCAACTTTTCAGGATTGGTTGGGGTGTCCCAAAGTTTTGTCAATTAGGTTTAGGTATTTCAGTTCCAAAGAAATGGTTAGTCTCGTAGCAGTCTACAACCCTCATGTTGTAATGAAGAAAGATGTTTTCTTGGATAGGCTTCAACATATTAGAAGGTATCTTCAAGATGAACAATGGATAACAAATGGCAATTTCAACCTAATAACGCCACTGGAGGAAAATAAGGAGGAGTAAGAATGCTATGACCTAACTCAAATTTATTTGAGTTAATGATGTAGGACCCAGGGATGGTGGATACTAAAATTCAAAATGATATATTCCAGGAGGGGGTAAGGACCATGTAACGATTCGATTAGATAGAATTTTAGTATTGGAAGAAGTGATGGGTAAGGAAATTTTTTTGCAAGTGACCATTCTCCCCTGTTTGGGCTTAGATCACTGACTAATTCATCTAGGGTTAGACATGAAGGAAGCCCCCAAAAAATAAAACTTTCATATTTGGATTTTTTTAGTTACAAGATCTAAATTGTGTGGAAAAATCAAGGGAATGGTGGGAGGAAATTGAGGTGAAGAGTAAAACAAAATACATGCATTCTAGCTAAAGTTAAAGGAACTCAAAGGCAATATTAGGGAATTGAATAAGAAGGAATTAAGGAATATTATTAAATATAAATAAATTTTGGAATGGTGGACGTAAGACATACACCGAAATATGATATTGGAAGGAAGGATGGAAGACATAGTAGTGGAGGGAGGAAAAATTCTCTATAGGATGGAACAAAGGAGAAAATAAGAAGATTTTGTGGAAATAGAAATCAAGAGTTCAACGGATCACAGAGGGGGAGAAGAACACAAAATTCTTCCATAAATCAATGATCAAACACAAGAACCACAACAATATTTTCTCCCTTATTGTAAGTGATGGACAACATATGCTTCACTATGATGACATAGAATAGGTTCTCGTTGAATACCACTTTCTGAGCTGATTCTAAATTGACAGCAAGCCATAAGTAGAATCACAACATGCATCCCTAGGATAGTTAACTTGAAGAAAAATGAAGCATTGATGAGAGATATTTATTTTAAGGAAATATAGGAGGTGGTTTTAGTTATGCAAAAGAATAATTCCCCATGCTCAGATGGTTTTACCACATACTTATTTAAAGCATGTTGGAGCTTCATTGGGGAAGAAGTGCATGTGGTAATAAAAGAATCAAGACGCCTTCAAAAGGTCTAGACAGGGATGAATGCTACACTCTTAAGTTTAGTCACTAAAGTAGGTAAGATGAAGGACCCCATTGGATATAGGACCATCTCTTTATCCAATGTTATATATAAAATAGTTTCTTCAATTCTAGTTAATAACTTAAATCCTTTTCTTAAGCACTTGATAGCTCCAAAACAAGCGGGCTTCATGGAGGGCTACTAGATTATAAATGGAATAGTAATAACCCATGTGGTAATCCATTTGTTGAAACACCTAAAAAGGCTACGTATGATAATCAATCTCATCCTATTGAAGGAATATGATAGAGTGTGTAGGGATTATTAGGTTCAATTTCTTGATGTTTTTGGTTTTTCATGGTAGTGGATTGCATGGATTAGATCCCTTATTTCAATGCAATTCTATTCTATTTTGATTAGCATTTCTGCATCAAGAACCTCCAGTCCTTCAAGAGGTCTAACACAAGGGGATCTCTTGTATCCTTTCCTTTTCATATTAATAGCTGATAGCCTTGGTACACTCATAAAATCAAATTGCTCCAGATTTGAGATTAACAAACTGTGCATCTTTGACAAAAACCTTCCTATGACCCATTGACAATTTGTGGATGATGTCTTGCATTTTTTTTTAAGAAAAAAACAATTTTTATTAGAGTAAATAAAACTTACATTTTGTATGTGCATAATAATGCACTCAAGAAGGGTTTCGAGAGCCATCATCCAAAAAGATGTTTAACCATATGGACGATAATAATCCATTGTATAGACCATAACTAAAAAAGTGACATGTGATCGTACAAGATGCTATTAAGTTTTTATCTACAACAAAATATCATCATAAAACAGCATAGAGAATAGTGTTTGCCAAAAAGAAAAAAATTCATCGAAACACCATCAAAATCTCTATTTTATGCAATGTCCAACTAAAAGCCCTCAACGAAATGTCTATGGTAGTATTATGAAGTGACCCAATTTAAACACTCATGAATTTTCAATAATCCCAAAGTCTATGTATCACCAACCTTAGAGAGTTCATATGTTGTGTGGATTATGACTTCTTATTTTGTCTACCTTTGCTTAAGGAACCCAAAGTTATCCATTACCTACTCCAAGGATTTATGACAGTGTCGAGGATGATTATAAACTAGGATAAAAAAATATATTCTCATTCAACTGTAACCCACTACTTCAACAACACCTAGCTAGAGTTATGGATTTCTAGATTACAAGTCTCCCAACGAAATACATTGGAGTCCCTCTTTTTATCAACGCAAAAAGAGTCTCATGTTGACAAAAGGTTCTCAAGAAAATATCATTGAAATTAAGAAATTGGTGTTTTAATGCATTGAATTTCACTGGTAGGTTAACTCTAGACAAAGTAGTCCTCCAAGCTATTTCGGTATATAAGATGGTGATATTATTGACTCCTAAATCATGCTAGAAAGTGGATGTTGGTTGTATTGGAGAATTTGTGCATGCTTGAATTGGTTGGTGGCTTGGGATTAAGGGACCCTAAGTTACTAAACAAAGCATTGGGGGCGAAGCTATGGTGGAAATGGTTATAGGGAGGAGAATAACTATGGAAACAAATTGGAGGTTTTAACCACGTATAAAAATTACCTAGAAAAAAATGTTAAAATAGAAAAATATGCAATGACAGAAACATAAAAATAATATACACAAAGATTTTCCCATGGATCCCAAAACCGAGACTATCTTTCAATGTTACAATATATGTGTGTGTGTGTGTGTGTGTGTGTGTGTGAAAGCATTCATAAATCCCATCCATTAAACCCTGGATTAGAATTGATCTAGATTTACACACGAACAAAACAAATTACAGATATAACCATAAATACAGAGATGCAACAAAAATAACACTTCATTACATTAATGTCAAATACTGAAATATGATTACAAATAGAATGGAAATAAGACTAGCTCAGGCGATGGTAGTTTATGTCTGAGAAGAGATGTGGCATCTACATGCCTATGAACTGTGTTACAATGAGGCTCAAAGGCCTATTTATTATTGAGAAACAATGGAAAACCCTAAACATCCAAAAACCTAACGCTAGGAGATGCAACCCAAAACTATGGGCCCTATTTGGGTAAATTGGTACATCAACTTCCTTTGGCCTTAACTTTGGTATACGATCTTTGTTTGATGTGTATAATACCTCATTAGAAATATCTATTTGAGGACTACAACTTTTGAGTGGCCAACATCAGACGATGACCTATGTTGGCCATCTTTTTCTCCAAAAAGGGTCGTTTAGGGCCTCAAAACAACTCTAAAAGTTGAGGACCGTAAAATCTGCCAAAAATAGTAACTGTGCTACAATTAAGAAAACTCAAAAAATGAAAGAGACAATGGTGGGGGTCCAAGTGGAATAGGCGGGTGGCCACCCACATCCACTTGGATCAAGAGCATAATCGTAGTTCCCTTGAATTGATCTACAAAATACCATGGGAAAAAATCAACATGCCCAAAACCATGTGCAAACTCCATGCAAAAAACCATGGGTAGGTCTTCCCACCATGTTTGGGTCTTCCCCCATCCTCTGGTCTGCATAAATTTTCTTTTCCTAGGGTGTTGCCTCGAACCTTGTGCAGGGGGGCTATTGCCTCCCTGCAATCCCCTTGACAGGGACGGCTTCCACCCCTATTGCACAATTTAAAATGCTTACTGCTAATCATGGAAAGAACATAACACATACCCAACACAATTTTTGTGTAGGAAATATTCCACCACTTATACACAAGTGGACAAATTAAAGGATAACTCTGTAACCCAAGGATCATCCATCTAGAATTAGGAACAAGAAAATTGCAGATTAGTGAGAAATTATGCCCTTTGGGAAATCTGAACAGGGGACAAAACACTATATTGATAGGATGTCTGGAAACAACTCCCTAGGCTAAAGGACAAAGAAGAGTTGGGGGTTTTGAAAAATTTTACCACCTCACATGGGAGTCATAAGGTGGGTGATTATTAGATATAAGACCAGAATAATCAACATTGGAGGGTTTTAAGTCTAGAGAAGATTGGACTATGTTTCATCTAGATCTGCTCTAGGACATCCTAAAAGAACAGCTTCAAGAGAGCATGATATAATTGGGCTAGGATCTAGACAAGCCAAGATGGGGAAAACAAACAAAAGGAATTTTTCTTTGAAAGAGGCGTTCTCTCTACTTGCAAGCCATAAAAGTATGGCGAGAGATATGATTTGGAAAAATATTTGGAATAGCGATTTGTGGCCTAAAGCTGCACACTTTCAATGGTTGGTGGGGAGGAAAAAACTAATAACATGGGATCATATCACAAAAAAAGGTTATCAAGGGTCGTGATCCTATTGTTATTTATGTGGTAATACAGAGGAGAACATGCATCATTTACTGAACTCATGCTCATATGGAAAAGAAATATGGTCTTTCATTCCCATAGTGTTTGGGCAAAGTAACACTAATCCTAAAGATGTAGTGGAAACACTTGGAAAAAGGAATTATAACATGTTTTCAAATCCCATAATTAACAAAGCTTGGATTCTAGCAAGGGGATTCACTTTGTGGGAACTATGGAAAGAAAGAAATGGGAGGATATACAAAAATAGAAGAAGGAATCTAGAGAAACTATGGAATTGACCAAGAAGAACATTAGGGAAATAATCATATTAGGAGGTTGGTCTTTGGAGGATTGGAAAACTCATATTAAAAAAATGGAGATAATGAGGAAGTTGGATCTAGGTTAGGAAATGCTCCATTTGAGAAAAGTTAGACAACAAGAGGTATGTAGCTAGGACCCTAGCCATTTCACGCCCCCCTGTAGGATTTATTAAGTTAAATCTTGATGGGGCATCGAAAGGAAGTCTTGGAATAATAGGGCTTAGAGGTGTTTTCAAGGATTCGAATTCAAATACCCTAAGGATCTTCTCATAGAGTTGTGGAACTACAAGTAACAATGTGGTAGAGTCCCAAGCCTTAGAGAGAAGCCTCCAGATTTCTATCTCTAAAGGATTTTGAAAGTTTCAAATTGATGGACATTCAAAGTTACTGATAAACATAGTGTAGAAATTAATCTATGGATCTCGTTCATATAAATTGCTGAAAAGTTGGAGACTAGAAAGTTTTATCGATAATATCAGAGAATTGGTATTGTAGCTAGATTATGTCATAGTTCATCATTTAAGAAGAACGAGGAATAAGGTGATGGATTTTATGGCTAACCTAGGATGCCAAAGGAAGGATTTAAGTATTTAATATGAGATGGCCTATTGTGAATTAGGTAAGCTTGGTGGATTCCCTCCAATCTATTTTGTATAGAGATAAGGTCCTTCCTTATGAGGTTGTTAACGATATTAATAAGGGTTCTTTCGGGGCTAATCCCACCACCCTTGGAAGGAATGGACATTAATGTTAAGGGGGCATAACTCACCCCTAGAATGCATGGCACTAGATGGCTTTCAACTATTTTAAATGGATCCCCAAGATGACATTCTCGGCATTCGATGGGGAAGTGAGGGGCAAAAGTGAGGTTGAGACCTCGACCTCCCTGCTTGTGGTGGTACTCTTGTACTTTTTTTTGGAGTATTATTCGGCTTGGGTACAATTGTGGAGCTGTGATAAAGGGGCTCTAGTTTGTTGGTTTCCTATGGGTGAGGTGATCATAGGGTAAAAAACTTAGGTATGCAGAATTTATGTTGCGAACTCTAATCCTAGAGGTCGAAGGTCTCGGGAGTATCCCTTGTTTGATTCCCGGCGAAGTGGCAGAGGTCATCTTCCTGCCACTCTTGTTTATCTACTTTATTATTTTCCGAAATGCTTAGGTTTGTGGCTTTTGGAAACATGTTCGTGAGTTGGGAGGGTTAGGCGCAGTGTGTTTGTTGAGTCTCTCATTGTTTTAATGAGATTTGGTTGATTTATATTCTTAGCAAGTATTGTATTAGCATGCCTATGTATTTCCTTGAGAATTTAGTGTCTCTCTATGAGGAATTGGGAATTTAGTCAAGTATCTCTCACTGCTCCTGGTTTCTCCTTTTCTGAGGGTTCTTTGTAAATTGTGGCCACTAGGTATCTTATGGGTTTGGTTTTGGTTAATGGTGTTGGGGCATGTGGACTATGAGTTGAGGGTATCCACCTCTGTGGGACATGAGTGAGTGGACCCCTCAAGCTATGTAGTCTATGTTATGAGTATAGTGGATAACATAGTGGGATGGTGTCTAAGTCTGGAGGGAGTTGCGTTTGGTGCATTTTTCTATTTCTTTGTAGGTTGAGGAAGCTACAACAACTACTAAAGGTGTGATGCCTTTGCTTCCTTCATTTCGCCCAGATAGTGCATGCATTGTAGGCGGTTGGGGGAAGCAGTTTGCAAGGATAGTGAATAGAGAGGTTTTTCGCTCACGATTTTGCTACCTTTTTCAATGCGGTGTCATTAGAGGCAAAAGGAGAAATCCACAGGTTAGAAACCCAAGTTGGGGAGGAGAGGTGATCCCACTCAGATTCTGAAATTATGGATGAAGTATCTACTTGGAATTCAAACCCTAGCCACAACAGGGGTTGAAGGAAGCAATATTTGATCTCAATGGCTTTATATTGGTAAATGAAAACTTTGTTGGGGTTGGTTCTAAAGGATGAACATGTTGAGAGGTATAATACCTTTGCCTCCTTGAAAGACATTAAAAGAATGTTGAGGAACGAGTGATTCACCTTAGACAAGTTGGATGCAAGGCTTACCCACGTGGAGGGACACTTACATTCTCTAACACTGCTAAACCTCTAGAATCGAGTGCCATAACCCCAACTCCTATCTCATCTTTTGAGTTTGAATTATTTCTTCTCCATGTGAGACACTTAATTTTAATTTTTTTGTGAGGTATGTTTTGGACAACCCTATATAGAGACTTTTGTATTCACTCTTGTAATATGGATAGAGTTATATGACTTAGTTTTGAGACATTCGTTAGTAAGAAAATTTTGTTGTTCTAAAACACTTTGGTAGCACAAGTGATACAGTGATAAATAGATACTAAGTTTTTGATTATTTGTATAAATTTATTTTCCAAATAATTTCCTTTTAAAAAAATGTATTCAAATTAGAGTGAAACGACCCAACTACCCTGGTTGACAACGCAACTTCAAAGCGAATAATTCAAAATTACCGAGGTAACATGCCAACATGAAAAAGTCGGTGTTGTTGGTGTCTGCGGCGGAAATGTTCACAGAACGTACGTAACGCTCCATGCGCATCAGGCATTGACCGCAAATATAACATTTGTTTAGTCCTCAAGTCAAGCCTTCATTTCATCACCATGGACGTCACGACACTCCATTCGGTCAAATGATACATTGATCCTTCATTTTCTGGGACACGTTTTAAACTCTCAGGCCTCCTCTTTTATTTCCTTCAGAACAGTCCATTCAGGACTGGAATACATTGTTTAATTTTGCGCTCTGAGTGAAGAATCGATATTCATTCCTGTGTTACAAGCATGAAGCAGAAGGAGGCAGATGAGGTGAACAGTAACGCTAAGATAATGAAATCAGGGCTTCAAGGACCAAGGCCGGCGCCACTGAAGATCTGCAACGTTTCTCATAAAATTCCAGTCACTCAACGCAGGCCACCTGTGATTATATACACACGCTCTCCAGAGGTAATACACACGCAACCCCAGGACTTCTCGAAATTGGTGCAACGTCTCACAGGCTCCAGCACCTCCAACCTCCATAAATCACATCGTTCCCGGATGAAGGCTGCAGTCGGTGAAGGCCGATCATCGCTTTCCCAGGTAGTTTTCGAATCCTCGACTTCATCGTTTGATCAGACCCACCAGGAATTCAGTTCTGAAGATTTCTCTTCACATCCGAAAAAAGAATTAATGCCAGCAGAGTTCACGAGTATTAATGTCCCGGTCGATACCACCAGCAATATATGTGTGTCAAATAATACAGATATTGCTGCATCTGCCAGAGATCATGAATGTTCTAATAATTTTCTACAGCAGATTCTCTCACCCTTTGGGCTTAATTCCCCTGAATTTACCCTTAATCCTTCTCTGTCACCTAATTTCTTCCCTATGTCTCCTTCCCCTCGCTGGATATTGAAGTCATCAGATATGTCTCCCGGTTACACTTTCCCATTGGAATATTCTTCATTGTTTTCTAATTCTCCTGGCACCAATGCACCCTTTAACAATATTTCCACCCCTCCCCATGTCATACCTCCTACCAGCAACATCAAGGACTTCTACTCAGACTCCTTCCACAGAATCCCTTAAACAGACACAAGGTTCAAAATATGTCTTCAGCAGTTCATCATGTATTCTTCTGAGCTCATATCGATTATCTGTGTAATTCGTGATTTTTTTTTCCTAGATCATAGGAAATGGGACTATTCATGTCAAGTTGTATTAAGTAGTCCAGGCTAATTTTTATACAGAGTCCTCTTTCACAATCCGTTGGACTCTGTTAATTTTCACCACATATTTAGTATTGGCAATTTAACAGTGTTCAACATTTTTCATAATTGTACCTGTACTTGTTGATGAATTAAGCTTCACCGCGTTGAATATTAATTGCAAGCAAACATAGAACTTCAGTGATTGCCGCATCAACAAAATGCATAAGCTTCATCGTATGCGCTTGCAAATACACAGATTTGGTAGAGTGTTTAATTTAAGTTATTCATTCCTTTATTCAGCAAGAACCTCAGAATCCTTTTCTACATTACTTGTAGCACAATATAGCAGGAAAGGTCAGCGACTTAGTTATGTATGATCCTGGAACATTCTGGCTTTACCGAGAGTCTTTGACTTGCATCACTTTAACCGATCCCTAGTTAAATTTCTATCTACTTTCGTTCGAATATTTTCTAAACTATCGTTTTTCAGAAAATTAGTTTAAATTACATTTTTTTCACTTTCAAGATAATCATATGGAAAGTTTATATTAAAAAAAAAAAAAAATTACATTTTCCAAAATTTAAAATTTGTAGTTTCAAAAATTTATTTATTTAATGTTTTTGTTAAATGATAATCATAATTAATATTAATCAAATTGGTTTATGGAACTATATTCTTAAGTTATTTAGGAATTTTTTTTCTAAGTCACCATAAATTTGTCTAAAAAAAAGTTTATGGTGTGACAAATTTTAAGAAAAAATAATTTTAAATCTTCAACTATTTTAGTGTCATAGAGGTGATAGATATTCTTTTCCAAAGGCATTTTCGTAATTGATCAACCACTATGAAGCTCATGAGAATTAATTTTTATTTTTTTAATATTTATTTCTTCTTTACACTTGTCAAAAAACATAAGATACTTTTGATCTTTCTACATTGGAGTTAATCTCTATAAATCTTCCACTTTCTTTTTCCTTCTAATTCTTTATGGGAATATTATATATATATATATATAATATATATATATATATATTATATATAATATATATATATATATATATATCCTTTATTACTTAATGTTTAGCTAAGATTGGGATCCCCACGATGCGAAGTGGATAAAGTAAAATAGTTAATTAATTTTTTATTTGTTTAATAAAATCACACATTTTTAATTAGGCTAAGAGGTGCTCTCTAACCAAAGATGCTAGAGATGTGTAACATTAATGTAAACTTTTTGACTTGGTAAAAATAAAAATAAAATATGTTAAACATGTGTAACTTAGTGTAACCTAATATACTATAAACATTTTAAATTGGTCAAAATAAAATAAAATAAAATAAAAATAACCCTATAAGAATTAATAATAAAAAAATAAAAATGACTAATGGTATTAAAAACCCATGGTATTCAAGTGGAATATAACTTATTTAAGTGGAAATTAAACTAGCCTAGATCCATCTTAATTTGATGTTATATTTAGATACATAATTAATTCTAGAAAATGATGGCATTGAATCCATGTATTGTGTAAGCCTAAAACCTTTTTATGGATATGTTCACACTCATTATTTGTATGGATTTGTGTGGCCCTATATATTTTTGTATGTTTTGTTTCTATAGTTGAATGGATGAATACATAATGTGTATATATAGGTAGAAGTTTTAGAGCTGCCTCAAAGCTATTGGGTGATTCATAGTTGCGTGTTTAAAAAGTGTAAGGTTAAACAAGATTGCACAACTTAAAAAACAATAGTATTTTGTTCATTTTAATGAATTCTTTGATAATCTCTTTAATATAATAAATGTAATATATTCTTTTAATTTTTGTGTAATAATGTGCTATAGAAATAGAGCTTTGATAGATCTAGGATGGTAAGTTTAGAAATGAATATGCTTAGCTACGAAAGTGAGGTAGGGCTAGGGGAAGAGGTTAGAGAAATATTAGGTAAAATGTAATTAGTACATTTGATCTAATATTTATGCCTACCATCATCCACTTTTTACTACATAGTGAGAAATATTGGTAAAATATAATACTATAATATTATATTTTTCCCAATAATTCCCCTCAAGTGGTCCACTTTATATTGTAATTTTCTTTAATATTTGAAGTTTAAAAGTAAACAAACTCAACTATAAAATTAGTAGGAGTGAGGGGAAATATTGAGTAAAATGTAATACTTAGGTTGGGGGTGATGGAAATATTAGGTAAAATGTGATAATATTACATTTTAACTAATAATCCCCCACCCTTGGCCACGTTTTAATGAGTGAGAGTAGTAATAAATATTGGATAAAATATAATACTCTAATATTATATTTTATCCGAGATTTCTTCTCATCTTATCGACTTTTTATTTAAAAAATCTTTATATTTTGAGGTTCATAAGTAAACTAACTCTTATGTAAACATTTTACCAGTATAGTAAGATGTTGTAATGTTTAACATTTTGATAAACTTAAAATAAAATAAAAATAAGATAAATAAAATAAAAAACATAAAATTAATATTAATATTATATAATTATAATTATAATTAATAAGATATGCAGAGACAAATCAAATTTCTTGAGATGCAAACTTCTTTTAAAGTGAAAAGAGATTTGATCCCTCTAGATCTTGGGTAGACCCATAATTAAAATGGATTTAAACTAGTAGAATCATAATTGTAGAGTGACAAAAATTACTCCATATCAATGTTTAAACTCATACTAAACTTTTCACCCTCCATTTAATATTTTTTCTCATTTTATCAAAACTATAATTCTAATTGAATAGTGATATTTTTAGTCACAATCACTCCACATAAACCTAATACACTCTATTTAACTTGTAATAAATTCCACATTCTAAAATATTTAGATAATAACCATTCTTTCCAATCATATTATATACAATTTTATTCGATATCATTGTTATAATTTGTTTGAACATAAGTGAGTAGAGTTTATATTGAAATCTGTGCAAAGGGGAAACGATGACTCGAGAAATTGATTGATTACATGTTTATATCTGAGAGTGAGAGTGGTTCTCTAAGGAGGAGCCCACTGATATTTCACCAGGACTATTACTATATGACAAAATGAGTCGAGCCTGCAAAACTTGCTCGCCAACAGAGCACACTTACAGTAGAATACATCAGAGTATGTGGAGGGTAACACTATCCAGAGGCTGGTTAAGTTCCGGGAGAGATCAACCAACATGCCTATTGGAAGCACTAGAGTTCGAAGTTTGATTGCCTTTGGAAGGGAGATGCACTTGCAGTTCTTCAATTTCTGAAGACATAGAGCATCCATGTTGTTACCATGATGCGCTAATTAGTAGTTCATAGCCTGTATTTCCTCTATAAGATTGATAAAGTTCCTCACTTTTTGTTACATCTTCCAATTAATATGCAGGATTTCCTATTGGTGGGACTTAAATTGTTAATTGCAATCGTTACACCAAATTTTACCCCTTGCTCCCAGAATTTTGTCTCTATTGGCCCACATTGCAGTACTATAGAAAATGAGAGACTTGTAATTCTTTTGCATCCTTTGCCAAGAACTTAGCGATTCAGAAGGGGGACAACAGGGGAAAGAACCCGTGGCCATTGCAACCCAGAATATGGTGGCATGAAAGAGATAGAAAGGATTTAAAGGAGATAACCTTCACTAGCCCTGAGGAAAGATACTCTCAGAGAAATGCCAGACCTCATGGACACGCAGTCTAGAAAACCCAAAGGGCACACCTAACTCCAAGACTGAGAATTGCACCAACAAGAAGAGGCAGAATAGAGGATAAAAGGTGGTAGAAATAACAGGGAAACAAGGGAGGCCGCTGAGGAACCCAGTAGGGAAGTTAAACATTCAAATTGAAAGAAATTAAACTGCTAGATATGAAGAAGAATCCAACCTGCTTAGAGAAATGGCTCCATGCATGGAGAGGATGACTTGAGGGTGTGGATACTGTGGTCTAGGGCATAATAAATTATGGCCAGCAAAACAGACTTGAAGTTAGGGCGAATCCAAAAGTAGAGTAGCTATTTTTTTGCTCTCACAGTCTATAATTGTTTACCAATACTACTAATTAGGTCACTGGGAGGAGTCAATGATACCTCCACAAGGCGTGAGCAGAACAATGTAGAACCTCCCCAACTCCGGAGAAGCTGAAACCTGAATGCACCAGAGAATGAAGATCTGTCAATTGTGAATTGACAGAGAGCGATAAATTTAACCTGTTGAGAGGAAATACCACATTCGACACTATGAATGTTGCCATTATTGTTCATAATTGCTAGCTCTATTGAAATAATCACCGGTACAGGTGAGGGGTATGTGCCAAGATTAGGATGCCACCTTTCCCTGGAATGCAAAGCACGAGAGGATGACAATATATCTCCACTTACATGAATCACCGTGGAAAAATATGCCACGACATCAGAACACTTGTGCCCACCATTTTTATCCGAAATACTAATGTTTGCATTGAGCAATGGGATAACTGGCTTAACCAAGGTTCCCAGATCATGGAGTTATGTATAAATGGTGTGACGGAAGGTCGAGGAATGCCTCTCCACCCTCGAATTCCATTTATTTTTGTTTTTCTCAATGTGAGAAAATTAATGTGATTGGCTTGTCTGTCCGCTTCAGAATTTTGATGTCTAAGAACGTGGAAGGGATAACTGGCTTAACCAAGGTTCCCAGATCATGGAGTTGTGTATAAATGGTGTGATGGATTGATGTCTAAGAACGTGGAAGGGATGACTGGCTTAACCAAGGTTCCCAGATCATGGAGTTGTGTATAAATGGTGTGATGGAAGGTCGAGGGATGTCTCTCCACCCTCGAATTACATTTATTTTTGTTTATCTCAATGTGAGAAAATTAATATGATTGGCTTGTCTGTCCACTTCAGAATTTTGATTTCTAAGAACGTTGAAGAAGGCTTGCTGTGGGAAATGTTTTTTAGAGTCATTGATACTCTTTATAACAAAAGTTTAAAACGGTTTTCTTTTGGCCAAAAACCCTCGTGCAAATGTTGAATGTTAAGGAGTGGGTTTCTTAGGATGATGATGTTTGGCATATTTATGTTTTTAGCCAAAATTAATCTTACCAATAAGTCATATATTTTCCTTTTTTTTTGTCTTAATATATCTATGAATATCTGATTACCTATTTTCTATTGGGTTGCATATAACCCTCTTCCTCTTCCTCCCATTGCCTTTTTATTTATTTTTCGAATATTAATAATCATATTCATATTAAAATCTTTATAAGATATATTTTTAAATATTAAATTATATATTTTTTAAATATTAATATATATTTTTAAAGCATAAATTTTTAATCCTCTAAAATTGAAAGATTATGAAATTGACCTTTTTTTTTTTTAATAATATGTAAATCACACACACATAATTACTTATTATTATATTTAATATAAAATTTAACTATAATTAAACTACAATATACATATTTTAAATATTAATTCTCCCCAAATTCATTTCATTGGTACTTCAAAGAATTAATATATTTAAATTAGATTTATCATTAAAAAATATATTATATATATTTTTTCAATGATATTAAAATTATTGTTCATGGCGTAAACAATTTAATTGGAAATTTTTATAATATGATGTCACACTCCACCCTACTCAAGGAAAAAGTAATATTACATTAAAAAAAATATTTTATATGTATGTTTATATGCGTAGTCAACCAAAGCATTATATTATGAATATGTTAAATTAATTTATGGGTAAAGTTCTTACGTAGGACTTCCCGTGCACATACATAAGGGTCACACTCTCAGTAAATCATCTTACAATGTATCGAATTTATGTTTTTAATCTTGTTATGTTACGAACCTAGGTAAAACATAGTTGGGGCATTACTACATTTCCAGTGCCCAAGTTTCTAACACAGACCTCCTATATTAAATGTCCTCACTTAAGCCTCTTCTGGTTACACTCAGCCTAATCTAAATCTATGTCATCCATTACGGTCGACAACAACCCTCATTGTGCTCACAGAGTGCCATGCAACAACCTGTACCTGCTTAATTCAATACACCATTCCTCGGGATTGGCAGTAGTGATAGAGAAGTCTAGCTGGGCCGTTGATCTGGAAGTGGAGGATCAGACGATGGAGAAGGATCGGTTTTGGCTAAGGTGTTCTCGACCAAGCTCCGACGATCAGTCTTCATTCCGCGTGCCAATCCCGCTTATCTTCACTCTCTTCATGTTTTGTTCTCGATGAACTTTACAGGTTTTGTTCTCTGGTCTCATCCTAGAATTTTTCTTTACCTAGCACTGGAACTTTAGCAGCGAAATTTTTCTTTTAACACCTTAAGTTTAACTTGTAAATTTATCTGTTGGAAGGGTTTCCACCTAGAAGGTTTTAATGGTTTAAGACTTTGATTACTTTGTGTATTTTTTTATTTGGACTCATAAAAGATGAATATCTTATACTTTAGATTGCCTGAGCGTTTGAGGGTTTCCTCCTTATCTTGTTCGTTTTTAAGGGTCGCAGAGGCTATTACCTATACAAGCCTCGTGTCGCGTTATCTTATTACATCTAGTTAGGGTTTTGTTGGAAAGTGTTATCGAATTTTCTTGTTGTTTATAACATATGTATATATGTGTTATCACATAGTCTTGACTTATCTCGACAGGCTCTATTGTTCCATATATATATATATATATATAATATATATATATAATATTATATATATATATACTCAAGGTGCTCCCTCTAGCACAAAGTAATTCACTTTGACTTGCAATTAGTTAATCTAAGACTAAATGACTTATAGGTTTCAATCTCACTTACTTACAGAATTTCATTATATGATTGAGTTTTCTAGTTTATGTGGCCTTTACTTAATTTAACAAACTCTTCCCCTTGATTTAGTGGCGGTAGCCAGCCATAGTAAATATTAGACTATTGTACTTTTATAGCTTGTTACAATTGGGATTGTTCTTTAAGCAGGCAAATCTAGCTTTATGGAACTAACCCCCCTCTAACCCTGCAAGAACCGAGTATGCCTTAATGAAAAATTTTAGTTAATGTTTTGAATTTGGTTGCATGTGACAATTTATACTCCAATTAGCATTTGTTTTCTCTAAGAGCTTCATGCAAATATATTTTCGTTTTCTTCTCGTCGATGGAACTAACTCATTGTTTATTTATGACGTTGGGTCAACAAGTCAGTTCCATACTTATCATATGTATACAAATTTCTTAAATAGAGCATCTTCTTTTGTTACTATTTGTGAGTATAAATCTATTTTATAATGTTTCCTCCAGAAACGTTGCACACTATAGAACTGTAGAAAATAGGATTTTGTCTCTTTGTTCTTTATTTACCAGTTCGTAAGCATGTAGTGAGTAAGATGAAATAACAACATGTAACTAGTATGTTTATTCAATCATACATATAATTATTAAGGAGGAAAAACATATATTCTTTCTTGTCCTCTAATTATTATTTCCCTATCTATGTAACAATGGAATAAAAATAGAATACTTATATGCATATTGCCTGAGGAACCTCTTAAGAATGACCACACAACCCTTCCAATGAGAATAGTACTCACGAACTATTCTCCCCCCGAAATATCCTAACTCCCAAATAGTGGGTACACTAGGGTGGTTTACTCTCATAGCTTATACAAAGGCATGAGGATTCCACTTAATCAAGCATGTTCTCTTCCTTAGGAGAACTTGAGCCTTCCATTGGTCTTTACCAGCTCAGGAATCTAGGTCTAGGGAAACATTAATGCCTTCACCGATATTTCTGGCTCTTCTTCATTTTTCCAAGAATCCGCCAACCCCTTCCTTCTCCTCCATTTACCATTTTAAAGGAATCCTTAAGATCTGTTGAGGGCCAAAAATGTGTGCCTCAACATTAGGGGATAACCACCCGGTTCAAACCTTAAAGTAACTCCTTTTCTATTTGGAGTAGTGGCTCTGACTAGTTTAACTAGGTCTATTTACCTTTTCCCTATCAATACTGGTTTACGATGTATCTTTAACTACCAATAGACAGGGACATCAGATCAATTCTTCTTGCTGATCACGTAAGAGAATGACCCTTAAGCTGATTTGGGTTCAGCCAAGCCACAACTAAAATTTTGCCTCTTTGAGAAGAGGACTTAAAAGAATGTAGAACTTAATCTAAATGCAAAATTATTCTATAATGCAAGCAAAAGAAATTAATCTTAATCCTATCTCAATTAGGGATATATAGATCTAACCCAAATAAGAGCAAGATAACTAAATGATAGGGATTTAAATATGTCTAGCTTTTAATTAATATCAAGCTAACGAAGTAGTTGAATTAACTGACATTTGTGAATGCCGAGACACATCCTATTGAGACCTCTTAACTGAAATAATCAACCAACAACACTCAGGAAGTAGTTCAAAAAAATGATATTGATTATCAAATCAGAAATCCTATAATTAAACAATAATATGTGGAAATAGTTTACAACACATCACTATTTAATAAATCAGTTTTATAAGACATATTTATGAGTAAATAGCTACTCAGAAATCAGAATTTAATCCATATGAGCAAAGATAAATAATAACAACATTGAGACAAATTACCCGTATCGACAAAAGTGCACAAACATGAATAAAATGACATATTTCTGTTATCATAAAATGAAACTAGTATTTGAAACAGTAGTATTAGAAATACCAATTTATTAAATACATTTCTCTAGCCCTAGTCTCCAACAGTCCTTTACATTGCTTGAACTTCTGCTTTCAAAACTAGAGTTACAATAGTGCAAACTCTGCCCATTATACATAATTCAAGATGCAAAAGAAAAATATTCAATAATCCCCAAATATGCGATTTTCTCTCCTCCCTTTTACAACTTTAAATTCCTATAATAGCAGTGCTTTTAGAAGTCCATAATTGTAGAGGACTCGTCTTTATTACATTCCGCAATCTGCTATTTATAATATTTCAAAGGTATTTTTGAGAAGAAAGTTTGTTGAATAATAAATCTGCCGAGTCAATTTTTATTTGCTCAAAATTCCAATCTTTAGTTGCTGGAGCATTCTCATTGATTGTGATTTTTTTCTCCATATCTCTTCTACTATTTTCCTACAAAAAGAAATCAAAATAAATTAAGATGCAACAATAAAATCAAGATGCCATTTCTGTCATTAAAATAAATCCAATCAAATGAAATTAATTAATTGAAAAGGAAATATAAGCTCTTTGTTGATGCATATGATGATTTTAATTGCCAAGGATATTATTGACGAATGAATCTGCACTTAGAAAAGGCTTGGGCAAATGAAAATGAAGAAAATAAAACTTATGAAATTGATTTTTTTTTTAAATTTGCAGCTTGATATTTTGTCTGATTTTAGACCTAATAAATGATTAAATCTGTTAATGTAACCTCCTTAGAAATGTTTTCCCTGATTTTATCTTTCCAATGAGAAGCCATGGGCCTCATTTAGCCAAGTAAAACTCAATCTATGAGCCTCCAAAGTTGATGAGTCAAATCTGACATAATTCTGGAAATTCTGTTGCTCAGCTAAAAAAATCATAATTTTTAATTAAATTCTAATCTTAAATTAGATTTTAATTATCTAATAATTAATCTTAAATCTAAATATAAAACAATTAATTATTTTTTAAACTAATAAATTAATAAATAAATAAATTTAATTTATATTTATTTATATACCTATATATTTTAATTAAATTAAACTAATTATATATTTAAATATTAATTAATTTTAATTATATTAAAATAATTTTATAAATATTAAATTATTAATATTCATTAGTTATATTAACTTTTAACATGTACGTATTCATTTCCAAATGAATGAAGAATAAAACCAAAGCTAAAATTTCCATTGCATTGCCCTCGTGGCATCGGCCTCATCGCATGTTTTTTTTTTTTAAATGTTCATTTATAAATTATGCGATAAGAATTATGCAAAAAATATTTTGTGAGAAATATTTTTTTGCGAGAAATTTTGTTTTGTGTATCACATATGTTTTTTTTAATAAGTTTTTTGTGACCTCGAGGGGTACTAAATTAATGAAGATGAGGAGGGCCCACGTGAATTATTAATCTTACAAATTGAACTATAGTTATTTTGTATTTTGAGAATTTTGTCTTGGCATTTTCTCTTAAAATAATAAATTGGAGTAAATTACGAAGATCCGGAAACATGATTTCATCTGTTGTATGCTTTCACTGGGTTATTTTGTAGGACCATTGGTGAATACTGAAAAATTAATAAAAGTTAACTAAAAGCCAATACTTACAATGAATGACTATTAATCTTAATTAGCTACGAAAATTGAAATATTATACAGTGATTTATATTTTTAGTCCATGTGAGAAAACGATCAAACTTCAACGGAGTGCCATTTACAACCTGGTTGACCAAATGAGTCGAAACAAGTATCGATGGAAAGCTTGTCAAAAGTTGGATTCAATGAAGGAATCAAAATGAAAATTTGAAGAAAATGAAAAATTAAAAGAAACGTAGGATAATTATCTTAATAAAAATTCTAAAAGGTGTTTTAGCCAAAATTTTAATAGAAAGGGTCTCCTTTATTTTAAGTAAACAAGTCAAAAATGGGGGGGGGGGGGTTGTGTTTTACCATAATAGGATCATAAGTAATTGTTTTCCCAACTGTTTGGAAGTTAGGAACTCTTGTGGTCTTCCATAAGTTTCCCTCTTCAACTCTCAAAATTCTTGTCAAGATTAATCATTTCTTTTTAAAATAAAATAAAACAATCTTCCTAACTTAATTAAGTCTTTCAATTTCAAACTAAAAAACTGTCAACCTCTCGATGAGGTAATTAGTCAATAATTAAACTTGTTTGTAAAAAGAAGTAAAAATTAAGGTGGTTGGGGTGTAACAACTCCACCTGTTTTGTTCAACACCATCCTCGGTGTTCTCCCAGTCTTGGAGCAAGGCAAGATAAGCTTGTCACATAAACTATATATCTTCCTAGGTGGCTTTCTTTGGGCTAAAGTGCTTCCATTATACTTTAACTTGGATGATATCTCTCCTTCAAAGCATTATTTCTCGCTATTCTAGAATATGCAGGGGTTCTACCTGGAATTCTTCGTCCAGTTCTACCTGCACATTCATTACTTACATACTATATTTCAAGTATATGACATTATTTAATTTACTAATTAAAATCAGTACTCTTAATACCTTCTTTACCTATACATCCTTCCAATTAATGACATGCCTGGGGTCATAAATATATATTTTAAGTAGTGATACATGAAACACATTGTGAATTCGTAAGTGGCCTCACAGAGCAAGTTGGTAGGCTAAAGGACCTATCCTTTCTAGAATTCGGAAAGGCCCACAATAGCAATGGGTTAATTTTGCATAATCACGCCACTTAAAGGGACCCCTCCTAGGCCTTACTTTCACATACAAATGTTCATCCACGCAAAATTCTCTATAAGTTTTCTTTTTGTCAACATAAACTTTCTACTGGTTTTGGGTAGCCTTTAAGTTCTAACGCACTCTCTTTACTATCTGCTCCATCTCTATCAGCATATATGGCCTTGGAATTAGTTTATCTTCAGGACTACCCAGTTTATTGGGGTTCTACATTTTTTTCCATACAATACGTCGAATGGGCTTATTTTGAGAGATTTATTGTAGTAGTTGTTGTAAGAAAACTCCACCAAATGAAGATATTTCTCCCATTTCGTAGGTTGTTGCATGGCATACATTCATAACATGTCTTCTAACACTTGGTTTACTTGTTTTGTTTGCTAATCTGTGTGTGGTTGGTATGTTGTACTAAATTGGATCTCAGTCCCCAAACCTGAAAATAAAGCCTTCCAAAATGCTGAAGTGAATTTAACATCTCTGTCTCATATCACTAACTTAGGTAAGCCATGCAATCTAAATACCTCCCTCATAAATATACCAGCAATTTCTATAGTTTTATAAGTAGATTTAATGGGAATAAAATGGGTTGTTTTACTCAGTTTGTCTACCACCACCATGATAGAGTATTTCTACCTTTTGGATCTAGGAAATCCCATTATAAATCCAAGGTGATTGTATCCTATTTCCTTTTGGGAATAGGGAGTCGGTGTAGCAAACCAGTTGGGTGTTGATGCTCTACTTTGACCGGCTTACGTTCTAAAAATTTAACCAAGTACTATATAATATATTTCTGCATTCTTGTCTAAAAGTAATTCTTTTTAATCATAAAAAACAACTTTTGGTAGCTTGGATATGTCATGTATGGAATATGGGGAAACTCATCTAGCATACATTGTTTGATGACTTTTTGGTTTGGCAAAAAAAATCTTCCTCTAAAAGTCACTTTTCCCTCCTGAATCCATTGCTTGTATTGTTTGCTTCCATTGGAATTCATACATTGGGTCCCTCATGGCAGCTTCTTTAATTTGATTCAAAAGATTACTCTCCACTTTGCTGGATGAGATTTCATAAATGTAACACAATTTTCTGCTTAAGGCATCTGCCATTTTATTCTCCTTACCCTTTATGTGTTTGATGTCAAAATCAAATTCACTTATGAATGCTTTCCACATAGCCTTCCATGCATTTAAGCTGGAATGTTTAAAGAAACTCATCAAACTACTATAATCTTTCATAAGAAGAAATTTATTTCCCAGTAAATAGTGCCGCCACACCTTCAAGGCATGGACCACAACTGTTACTTTTAGATCATAAGTTGAATACCTTTGTTCATGATCCTTAAGCTTACAAGGCTCATTGGCTATCGCTCTTCTGTCCTGCATTAGTACTCCACCTACCACTTCTTGGCAAGCATATGTGGATACAGTAAATTACTTTTCTAGATCGGCTACTCCCAGTATAGGGGCAGTGGTTAGTAGTTTCTTCAAAAGTTTGAAACTGTATTGATATTCAAGTATCCAGTGAAAAACTCTACCTTTATTTTGTAAGGAAGTGATAAGATATGCAATTTTTGAGAAACCTTTTATGAATCATTGGAAGCGACCAACCCCATAAAGGATATAATATCCATTATATTTATAGGAAATGACCCGTTCATGATGGTTTTTATCTTCTGAGGGTCAACTATTATATGTTCAAATGATATAATGTGCCAAAATATTGGATCTGATTTTTATAAAAATTGCACTTGTTGTATTTGGCATAAAACTGACTTTCACATAAAACTTGAAGTACTATATGGAGGTGTTCATGATGTTCCTCCAAATTTTTGGAGTAGATCAATATATCATTGATAAATATTAAACAAATTTATCTAAGTAAGGGTTGAAGATGCCATTCATCAAGTTCATAAAAGTTGCTGGAGAATTGGTAAGCCCAAAAGGTAATACAACAAATTCATAATGTCCATAACATGTTATGAATGTTGTCTTGCAAACATATTCTTCCTTTACTCTAATTTGATGATAACTGGACCGTACGTCTATTTTGGAGAATATAGTAGCTCCTTTGACTTGATCAAACATGTCATCTATCCTTAGGAGTGGGTAATTATTCTTGATGTTCAACTTATGAAGTTTTCAGTAATCAATACACAACCGTAACGTGCCATCCTTTTTCCTAACAAACATCAAAGGTGCCCCCCACGGCAACACACTTGGGCGAATGTAGCATTTATCCAACAGATCTTGAAGTTGCAGCTCGACTTTTGTTAACTCTAGTATACTCATTTGGTAGGGAGATTTTGACATCGGGGCGGCCCTTGGTATTAATTCTATAGTAAAGTCAATAGACCTTTTCGATGGTAGTCCTAGGATCTCCTCTTGAAAATACATCTGCAAACTCCTGAATTATACGTATGTCTCCAAAGGTAGTTGTCTTGTCCTTGGAGTTAGTATAGCTGACTTGAATAACATAAACTTGACAACCTTTCCTAATGCATTGACCAAACTGATTGGCTGTAATAGGACACAATTTAATAGCCTTTCAAATTCCTTGAATTTCTTATCTAAGACCATCTTCAGAAAGATAACTCATGGTCTTGTCTTCACTTTTGACTACTAACTAGTGTTTTTCTAACTTGTCCATCCAAATGAGAACATCGTAGGATCCTAAAGGTAACATATTTAAATTTACCTTTATAGGCATTTCACGATATCTAGTAGACAATTTTCTACCTTGACTGACACTCTACGCTTGCCTCTTGTAGCTAGCAGGACTAACCAAGGATTTTTAAATTTGGTTGAGTTCAAATGACAAGATTCAACTATCTTAGGATTAACGTAACTTAAACTTGCTCCTGGGTCAATCAAAATAGAGACATGATGATTAGTGATCTTACCTTCAAACTCCACCATTGAAAGTTGGTATTCCACTTGATTATCTTCCAAAGCGACATTTATCCAGGGAATACTTATGGCTAAATATCCACCATGGAGGCTTCCTATACATTTTCCACTTGACCAATTCTAGCTCGATTGGGGCAGTTTTTGTAATAATGGGGTTCTCTACAACCCCAACATTGTAATGGTGGCCTTTGCTATTGTTTACCTTCTAGTTTACTAGATGCATTGGTGGCTCAACTCTTAATAGGTGGCCTTGGCTTCATCTAGATTTTTCTTGCAATTATGTTTTATGTTTTTCTGAACATATTTATGGGATTTCCAAGTTTTGTATTTTTTTAATTCGACACATTCTTTTGTCCTTTTTTTGTCATCCATGCTTTTGTACATTCTCCTTTTTGTTTCATTTGCTAGCAGAAGATTTTGGCTTTCCTTATTGCTTCGTCCATAGTTTTTTGACTATCGAACTTTATTCTGTCCTTCATGAAGGCTTGCAAGCTACTTAGAAACCATTGTAACTTAACTTTTTCTTCACGTATATAAGGTACATACATTAAGTGACGTAAATCTAGTCACGAATTCATCCATGGTTTGTTGTCCTAGCCTCAAATCATGGAATTCCTTGGCCTTTTCATCAAAATATCATTCAGTGAGTTATCTATCTTTGAAATTTTTCTGGAACTGCTCTCGTGAGACTTCATGATCATCTACTGCTCGTACTATCTTGGCTTCCTCCCACCACAAGGTGGCTTTCCCCCGTGGCTGGAAAATTGTGAGTCTGGCCTTTAAATTATCTTCTTACTCATAAATCTCAAAATACTTATTAAAGTTAATTAACCACGCCTCAATAGTTTCCTCCTTTTCCCCATCAAACGTAGGAGGTTTAATTTTCTTAAATCATCCCTGTATTTCCATCTTCTGTCTCTTGTTTCCTTTACCACCTGAAACATTCTCCAACCCTTCTTCATGTTCCATTATGAAATATTCCCCTCATTGCCGGTGTTCTTCATTTTTGTTTTCCTCTTCCCTACTTGGAGTTAGATTCTTCTGATTCTGCTTGTCAGAGAAACTGTTCAGTATCTGTTCTTGCTCACATCTCAACCACCCATTATCTTCTCTCAAACTCATCATCTTGGCTCTAAGATCTTTCACAGTTTCCAACAACATTAGATTTGTGTTACCTTGATTACCACCACCCAACTATACCTACACCTCCGGATTGGCTCCTCCATATGGCATGAACTCTATCCTAGAGTCCACTCTTCATGATGGTGTAGATGATGCTCCTCTATGTATAATCTTTTCCTATCTATGCAACATAAAGGTTTGTTAATATGAATTATCCATTGAGGCCACAATGTTGAATCTTGTGCTTTCATACCACTTATCACAGTCCACCATACGCAAGGCAAAAGTAATAATACATAAAAAGAATATTTCATATGTATGTTTATATGTCTACTCAACCAAAGCATTATATTATGAATATGTTAAATTAATTTATGGGTAAAGTTCTTACATAGGACTTCCTGTGCACATGTGTAAGGGTCATACTTCCAGTAGATCATCTTACAATGTATGAAACTTACGTTTTTAACTTTATTATGTTATGAACCTAGGTAAAACATAATCGGGGCATTACTACATTTCTAGTGCCCGAGCTTCTAACACAGACTTGCTATATTAAATTTCCTCACTTAACCCTCATCCGATTAGACTTGGCCTAATCTAAATCTGTGTCCTCCATTACAGTTCACAACAACCCTCGTTGTCGTCACTGAGTGCCATGCAGCAACATGCACCTACTCAATTCAATACACCAGTCCTCGGGACTAGTAGTAGTGACAAAGAAGTCTGGCTAGAGTGTCAATCTAGAGGTGGAGGGTGGGATGATGGAGAAGGAGTGGTTATGGTTAAGGTGTTCTTGACCTAGTTCTGGCAGTCAGTGCTCATTATGCTTGCCACTGCGGCTTGTCTCCACTCTCTGCATGTTTTTTTCTAGATGAACTTTACGGGCTTTGTTCTCTGGTCTCATTCTAGAATTTTTCTTTACCTAGCAACAAAAATTTATCAGCGAAAATTTTCTTTTACCGTCTTCAGTTTAACTTGTAAATTATTTATTGGAAGGGTTTCCACCAAGAAGGTTTTAAGGGTTTAAGACTCTGATTACTTTGTGTATTTGTTTTATTGGGACTCATAAAAGACATGTATGTTATACTTTAGATTACCTGAGCAGTTGAGGGTTTCCTCCTTATCTTGTTCATTTTTAAGGGTTGCGAAGGCTGTTATCTATACAAGCCCCTTGTCGTGTTATCTTATTACACCTAGTCAGGGTTTTGTTGGAATGTGTTATCGAATTTTCTTGTTGTTTAGAACATTTGTATACGTTTTTGTCACAGAGTCTAGACTTATCTTGAAAGGTTGTGTTCTTTCCATATGATATCTCTCTCTCTCTCTCTCTCTCTCTCTCTCTCTCTCTTCTCTCTCTCTCTCTCTATATTAATATATATATATATATAATATATATATTATATATATATATATATATATATATGTTTGTTCAACATGTTCCCTCCAGCCTAGAGTAATTCTCTTTGACTTGCAATCTGTTAATCTAAGAAAAAATGACTTATGGCTTTTAGTATCACTTACATAATTTCATTATATGATTGACTTTTCTGGGTTATGTAGCCTTTACATAATTTAACAAACTCTGCCCCTTGATTTAGTTTCAATAGACAACCACATTAAAGATTGGATCGTTGTAATTTTTTAAGTCGTTATAGTTGAGACTGTTGCTTAAGTAGGCATAACCAACTTTATGAAACTAACCTGCCTCTAACCCTATATGAACTAGGTATGCCTTAATGCAAACTTTTACTTGATGTTCCGAATTTGGTTGCATGTGACAATTTATACTCCAATTAGCATTTGTTTTCTCTGAAAACTTCATGCAAATATATTTTTGTTTTCCTTCTCATCGATGCAACTAAATCAATGTTTATTTACGACATTGGGTCAAGAATTTACTTTCATACTTATCAATTGTATACACAGTTCTTAAATTGACCATCTTCTTTTGTTACTGGTTGTCAGTATAAAGCTATTCTACAAGGGTTCCTCCAGGAACATTGCACATTATAGAACTACATAAAATAGGATTCTCTTTCTCTATTGTTTATTTACCAGTTCGTAAGGATGTAGTTATTAAGATGAAATAACAACATGCAACTATATGTTTATTCAATCATACCAATAATTATTAAAGAGGAAAAACATCTATTCTTTCAGGTCCTCTAATTATTGTTTCCCTATCTATGTAACAATGGAATAAAACCATAATACTTATTTGGATACTACCTGAGGAACCTCTTAGGAATAACCACACCACCCTGCCAACGAGAATAGTTCAGACCAACTGTTCTCCCCCCAAGCTCTCCTCACTCCCAAACAACAGGTAGAGTAGGGTGGTTTACTCTCTTGATAACTTATACAAGGGCAACATGATTCCACTTAATCTAGCCTGTTCTCGTCCTCATGAGAACTCAAACCTTCCATTGGTCTTTATAAGATCAAGAATCTAGCTCTAGGGAAACATTAATGCCTCAACCCATCTTTCTGTCTCTCCTTCAATTTTTGAAGCATCTGGCAACCACTTCCTTCTCCTCCATTTTCCTTTTTAAAGGAATCCTTAGGATCATAAGTAACTGCTTTTCCCAACTATTTGGAGGTTAGGAACCCTTGTGGTCATCCGTAAGATTCCCTCTTCAATTGTCAAAATTCTTGTCAAAATTAATTCTTTCTTTCTAAAATAAAACAAAACGATATTTCCTAACTTAATTAAGTCTTTCAATTTCAAACTAACAAACTGTCAACCTCTAGATAAGGTAATTAGTCATTAATTAAACTTGTTTGTAAAAAGAAGTAAAATTTAAAGTGATTGAAGTGTTACATTATAAAATATTATGTCAACAATAAATTTAACATTCAAATCCTTATCCATCAAACCAAAAGGAAAGAAAATAATATTTTATATATTTATGAAATTATATATATAAAGTAATTAAGTTATTTATTTTTAGATAAAATATTTAATGAATTTAAAATATTCTATATAAAATTACTTTCAATCTGACTATTTAACTACTTAACCCTCAACTAATACATTATAAATAGTATTCATGGGAACACACTTATATCACAAGAGACCCAAAATTATCCTATCCATTCCTCTACTTAATTTTTTAACCATTATAACATTATACATATATTATATTTAAAATTTTAAATTACAATTAAAAAAAATTAATCTAAGCACCAACCTAAATTGTATTTCTTACGAATGTTAGAAAATCTATATGATTATGAAGTTATGAGAGAATCTTATCCAAAGGACATCTTTTGTTTATAAGTCTAGCTAATTTAAGAAATAATAAAAAAAATGATTTTGTCTAAACTCAATTAATAAAAACTCTTATTTCCTAGTGGATAAATTGCTATGACAAATTAATACTAGTAAGAGTTATTTCAAAGATGAATGTATAATTTGGAATTGAAGAAATAAAAGAAATACTAGTTATTCTGATGACTCACCCAATTTGGCTGAGGTCGACGCTGCGTGGCAGCTGACCCACGTGATTTTCCCGTGCGGTAGCTGTGAGATTTTAGTGACGGTTTAATGGGCTTTAATGCCACCACAGTTCTCGAGGCTACAAACCTCGTGTTGGCTCTAAGGCTTCGTTGGAAGTCTAATCTCAACCATTAGGTTGTTCTGCTGGGTTGCTCCACTACTCCGTTCGCTGTATGAGTCTTCTCCAGAGTAATGGTAATGGCGCTCGGCCCTCCTTTTCCTACTACCTTCATTTGCAACTTTTCAGACCCTGAATGTGTCTATGTCAATGATGTTTTGTTTTCACTGTTTGTTGGTTTTTTTGGGAGCTCTGTTATTCACCTGGTTTGGTGTTTTCACTGTCAGGTCCTTAGCTCGAACTCTCTGGTGACAAAACTGCTCCTTTCAAAGGTAATTTCTCTCCTCTAGTTTTATTCCTCTTCTTTGTAATTTATCCGCTGACAACCTTGCTCCTTGTGAGTAGTTGGGGTTTTGTGGCCCTGTGGCCATGGCTCGGATTCCTCCGGTCTTGTTGGGGTTTATGGTCTCAGTTTCCCCTCGGATCTGCTGCTAGTTTGGGGTTTTGATCAATCCCTCTCGTTCGCTCAGGTAACCTCTGGTAACTCCTTACTCTCCTCCTGTTCTTTTTGTTTTCTATTTGAAAAATGGCTATACTACCTCTGACTATCTTCTACTGTTTGTGCTATGTAGGTGGCTCATATGTTGGTGACAAGGGTTTGGTTTTGGTGGCTCACCGTCTTTCCCCTCCTCTGTCTTGGCCTTCGCTTGAACTGGGTAGGGTCATTCTTTTTAGACTGTATAGCTACTTAACTAGGGCTCTGTTTGTTGAGCCAATGTATGGCTATTTTATCCCTGAGCTCTGTAGGAGCATCATGGCTTCAATTCTTCATGACCGTGGCTCTGTAGTTTGTTTTGAGATTTTCGTGGCCTGTAGTTTCTATGTGATTTGGTCCCTGCTTTGTTTATGTCTGTCGGGAATCACTAGTTCCCTCCTTTGTATGTGATGTTGGACTCATAGACTATTGGAACTTGGCTTTATATATGAAGTATATGTATGGGAACCGTATGGTATTTTGGAATGCTAATTTGATAGTTATTTATGCCACATTTTTATACATGTATACATATTTATAAAAGAAAGACTCAAACTATTAATTGTGAGATGGTTAGTGAATGTTCTGTGAGTACCTTGGCTTTATTCTGAGAATGTCGTGTTACTTGGTGTATGCACAGTCCTTATACTTGTCATCCATTCATAGATTTCATTCTTGCACAGTCTTCACACTTTTTCTCCATTCATAGATTTCATTTATGCAAAATACAAAAAATAAATCAAAAATCATAGTCTCTAGCTACTAGGAAAGTTTCGTTGTCTTTTCTTCTTGAATATATTGTCAGAAAGTTTTACAGTCTCTACTATATTTCTCTTTATCTGGGTAGCAAAACTCGTTCATTCTATGAAATGTATTTTTATGTTGCTGACAACCTCATTCAGTTGAGGAACTACATGCAGTTACACTTTACAGTTGCATTTACTATTATGGTTGTTAAACTAATCCAAAATTACATTCATAACATAAAAATAAGAATAAAATATAAAAGTTTGGCATTGGCTGTGACAACCTTCTTGGAAATAAAATAACAGTAAGATAAACCAAAGTAAACCTTTTTAAAATGTGCTTTAGAGAGCATGTCCAGCTATCGCCTCGCCATTGGATGCTCCTGCATCAGGCTCCCGGGGTGAATGAAACTCATGGATCCTATCCATGAACTCTTCAATCGAATATCTGGCGCACTGAATTTGTCCGACATCCATCTAGGTACTGTCCTCTATTGGACAGTCCTTCCACTCAAGCAATTACTGCAAGTACTCCATCTGACATGTTCACCTAGCTACCTGAGTGTCCAGTATATGGTCAATCTCTAAGGGCTTGGCGATGGGCAGCTGCTTGATCCATGTCCCTGTCTCTTCATCTCCCTAGGTGTGTCGTATGTGTCCTGCTGAATCATCCTCCACATCTATAGAAATATAGGGGTATAGGTCTGCGACATTCAAAATGGGTGAGATCCTAATACCTGGGGGTAATTGCAGTTCATAAGTATTTGCAGAGAATTTTCACAGAATTCAGCAAGGCCTTATCTTTTTGAATTTTATCTTGTTGTACTCTCCTCTGGGGAACCTTTCCTTTCGTAGGTGCGCTAGTACCATATCTCCTATATCAAACTTCACTTCCCGTCGCTTCAAATCTGCCTTTTGCTTATACCTTTGACTACTATTCTACAGCTTAGCTTTCACCTGTTCATGAAGTTCATTAATCATCTTGGTGAATTCTTCTCTGTCAGCACTCCTTCATTCCAATCAACCCAAATCTCGTAATTCGTGCACTCCTCGGGGGTGCATGCCATACAGGATTTGGAAAGGGCTTCTGCTTGTGCTCTTGTTTGGAGAGTCGTTATAAGAAAACTCTGCCTGGGTGAATACATGATCCCACTGTCGTGATTTCTCTCTAGCTAGGCTACGTAGCAGATTCCCCAAACTTTGGTTTACTACTTCAATTTTCTCATCAGTCTGTGGATGATAAGCTGAACTGAAACTCAATTTAGTGTCCAATTTCTTCCACAAAGTTTGCCAGAAATGGCCCATAAACTTCACGCCCCTATCTGAAAGAATATATTCCGGCAAGCCATGCAACCTGACAATTTCTGTAAAGAATAGATGGGCTACATGCATGGCATCGCCGCTCTTCTTGTAAGGGATAAAATGTGCCATCTTTGTAAAATGATCTACCACTCCCATAATTGAATCATACCCCTTCTATGTTCTCCGCAACCTAAAACAAAATCTAAGCTAACTGAATCCCAAGGCCTGTTCGAAACAGGTAATGGTTACGGCCCCGTATTTTTACTCTGTCCCTTCATCAGTTGACACATCTTGCATCTAGCCAAATACCATTGCACATCTCGTCGCATCCTTGGCCAATAATAAAAATGACTTACCTAGTCTAATGTCTTGTCTACGCCAAAATGTCCGGCTAGACCTCCATTGTGCTCTTCCTGGATTAAATTTTCCCTCACTGAACACTCTGGGATGCACAATTTTCCACCTTTGAACAACAATCCTTCCTGCAAGTTATAATATAGGAAATCGATGTAGATTTTCACGAAGCATACGAAACCCAACACTTGTAGTCTGCTTTCCTACATAATCAAACTCCTTCGACTTAATGAATCTAGCACTTTATTAGCTTGTCCACTAATGTGCTTTAACACAAACATGAAACTTTGGAGATATTCCACCCACTTCGCATGTTTGTGGTTTAACTTGTGTTGCTGCATAACATATTGTAGAGCAGAATTGTCTGAAGACAGGATGAATTCATTTCCCAACAAATAGTGTCTCCAGTGTTTCAGTGCTTGTACTACTGCATAGAATTCATTATCATAGGATGAATACTTTTGTCTGCTCTCGTTTAATTTTTCACTGAAATAGGCCACCAATTTATCCTCTTGACTCAACACTATTCTAATGGCTGTCCCACTGGCATGACAATGAACTTGGAACAGTTTGTTAAAATATAGCAACCATAAAATAGGTCGTTCAGTAATCTTCTTTTTCAGTAGCTGAAAGCTCCATTGGCTAAATTAGTCCAATGAAATCGCTGATTGGCATTCTTGATAGTTTCCACCATGGGTGCACAGATACCGCTAAAATCCCTTTTAAACTTCCTATAAAAGCTTGATAGCCCATGAAAACTAGGTACTTCACATAAACTCTTTGGGGATGGCTAGCTAACTATGGTTGCAACCTTTTTCGGATCCATATTCAACTCATTCTCTCAGATCACGAACCCCAAATAAATCAATTCCTTCTTGAAAAGTGTGCATTTCATAAAATTTAGCAACAATTTATTTTGTTGTAATTTTTCCAAGACACACTTGACATGTCTGTAATGTTCCTCCTTGGTCTTATTGAAAATAAGAATATCATCCAAGTACACGATAATGCACTTCCCGATGTACTCTTTCAGCATCTCGTTCATCAAGCGCATGAACGTGCTGGGTGCATTACTCAATCCGAATGGCATAACCAGGCACTCATACAGGCCCTCATTTGTCTTAAAAGAAGTCTTCAACTCATCGACTTCCTAAATCTGTATCTGATGATAACCGCTCTTCAAATCAATCTTGGAAAAGTATGCTGCTCCACTTAAGCAGTCCATCATATCATCCATGCATGGTAAAGGAAACCTGTATCTAATAGTAATCTTATTGATTGCTTGGGAGTCGGTACACATTCACCACTCTCCTCCTTTCTTGGGAGCCAAAACTGTTGGTAATGCACACAGACTTAGGCTTTCCCGAATTAGTCCCTTGTCCAACAATTCTTGTATTTGTTTTCTAATCTCTTAATTTTCTTTTGGGTTCATTCGATACGCAGCTTTGTTGGGTAAGCTAGCTCCTGGTATAAAGTCGATATGGTGGCTGATACTCTATTTTCGAGGTAACATATCTAGCAAATCGTCCACCACTACATCGTTGAACTCATGCAACATATCTTGGATTTCCTCCAGTAAATCCTTAATTTCATTTTGAAATAACACTGTTGTTGGCCTCTGTACGATTGTAAATTTAATTTCGTCATCTCCCATCTGCTTTAGGAACTCTTTTCCCCCTAGCAACAAGGCTTTTGGTCCACTACTTTCTATTGTATCTTCTTCTTTCATGGGTACCAATGTATGTTTGACCCCATCTTTCACGAACTTATAACAGTTTGTTTTTCCATCGTGTATCACCTTCCTGTCATATTGCCAAGGCCTTCCTAGCAGTATATGGCACACATCCATCAGCATAATGTCACATGTCACTTTATCATTATATCTGCCAATATGAAATTCCACCTCACACTGCTCATCAACAAGTAGTTTATGCCCTTTTTGTAGCCAAGACACCTGGTATGGTGTTGGTTTTTTTAATCGCTTTAGGCCCAGCTTCACCACCATCTCCGTGGCTACTAAATTATCCATGCTTCCACTATCACTAGTCAGTTTACAACACTTCCCCTACGACTTACACATAGTCTGGAATAGGGCTTTTCGCTGTGTCATATCAGTTGATTCTTTAGTTAGCTTCAACAAAACGTTTTAGTACCAAGGCTTCACCTGTTTTAGGCATGTTCTCCACTTCTTGAGGTGGGGCCTCAATTTCCTCGGGTTGAGCAACATATGCTCCTCTTTGTCCTACTTGATCACTTTCAGGACATTCGAATGATCTGTGCCCCCATTTGTGGCACTTGTAACACTGGTAGGCAGCTCCTCTGCCTCTGCCATTACCTCTACCTCGCTGGTAAGGCCTTTCTCCCCTAGTGTTACCCTCTTTATCTGTTGACCTTGCAGCTTTTAAACTACTACCTTCATCATTGTTGCTGGCAATTCTGGCCCTGCCATAGGACTGTCCTTTTCCTTGATCGGATCCATGTCCTCTCCTAGCATTCTATCTTCTATTAATTTTCTCCTATGCTTTTAAAGAACTTTGATATGTTTCTTCTACAGATCTGGGAGAGAGAATACTGATCTCGTCCAATATTCTCTGTGTACTCTTTTACAGTCATTGACCTTTGCTTCAAGTTTTGTACCTGTCTATGCAATGCAATCTGATAGTCTTTAGGTAAACATTTACCCTTCAATTTGGCCGCCATCCTGTCGCACTTCTTAATCAATGGTTTGTTGGATCTTCTTCATTCTTCTTGAAAACTATCCCACCACAGTGCTACATGCCCCTTTAAATTCATAGCTACAAAACTGATCCTCTTTTCATCACTAATCTCTTCACATTCGAAGTACTTATCTAACTCGCTAATCCAATTCAAAAGTAATTCAATAGATAATCTGCCATCATAATTTGACAGTTCAGGTTTCAATTTACTGTTTTCTAACAAGACAGATTTCAACAATCTTATCTTTGGTCCTTCCTCATCAGACCCATCTGTTTTTGCTATAGTCTCTGCATCACTCGCATCGCCATCCTCTGGATCCCTGTGCCTCCCTACTTCCACTACTGCTAGTCTGCCACTTAGGACCGTAATTTCTTGATGCAGTCCATCTTCGGCTACTCTCCGAATACCTCGTCCTCTTCCTCTCCTTTCCACCTCCATATTTAAATGTTCTTCCCTAAGGAAAGAACCTTGCTCTGATACCTAAAAATGATGACTCAGCCAATCTGGCTGAGGCGGATGCTATGTGGAAATTGACCCAAATGATTTTCCCACATAGTAGCTGTGAGATTTTAGCAAGGGTTTAAAGGCGCTTTAATGCCACCACAATTCTCGAGGCTTCAAACCTCCTGTTGGCTCTAAGGCTCCATTGGAAGTCTACTCTTGCCCATTCAGTTCTTCTGCCGGGTTGCTCCACTGCTCCGTTCATTGTATGAGTCTCGTCCAGGGTAATGGTAATGGTGCTCGACCCTCTTCCACCTGCTAGCTCCGTCTACAACTTTTCACTATAGATAGACCCTGAATGTGTCTATGTCAATGAAGTTTTGTTTTCACTATTTGTTGGTTTTTTGGGAGCTTTGCTATTCACTTGGTTTGGTGGTTTCACTATCAATTCCTCGGCCAGACCTCTCTGGCGACAAAATTGCTCCTTTGAAAGGTAATTTCTCTCCTTTGGTTCTATTCCTCTTCTCTACAATTTATTCACTGACAACCCCGCTCTTTGTGAGCAGTTGGGGTTTTGTGGCCCTGTGGCTGTGGCTCAGATTCCTCTGGTCTTGTTGGGGTTTATGATCTTGATTTCCCCTTGGCTTTACAGCTTGTTTGGGGTTTTGATCAAACCCTCTCGTCTGCTCAGGTAACCTCGGGTAACTCCTTACTCTCCTCCTGTTATTTTCATTTTTCTATTTGCAAAATGGTTATACTACCTTTGACTATCTTCTACTGTTTCTGCTATGCAGGTGGCTCGTATACTGGTGGCAAGGGTTTGGTTTTGGTGTCTCACCATCTTTCCCCTCCTCTATCTCAGCCTTCTCTTGAACTGGGTAGGGTCGTTCTTTTTAGACTGTATAGCTTCTTATCTAGGGCTCTGTTTGTTGAGTCAATGTATGGCTATTTTATCCCTGAGCTCTGTAGGAGCATCGTAGCTTTAGGTCTTCATGTCCGTGGCTCTATAGTTGGTTTTGAGATTGTCATGGCTCGTAGTTGCTATGTGATTCGATCCCTATTTTGTTTATGTCTCTTGGGAATCACTGGTTCCCTCCTCTGTATGTGATGTTGGACTCGTGGACTATTGGAACTTGGATTTATATATGAAGTATATGTATGGGAACCGTATGGTATTTTGGAATGCTAATTTGACAGTTATTTATGCAACAGTTTTATACATGTATACATATTTGTAAAAGAAAGTCTGAAACTATTAATTGTGAGATGGTCAGTGAATGTTCTGCAAGTACCTTGGCTTTATTCTGAGAATGTCATGTTACTCTGTGTATGCACAATCTTTATACTTTTCCTCCATTCATAGATTTCATTCTTGCATAGTCTTCAGAATTATTCTCCTTTCATATATTTCATTTATGCATAGTACAGAAAATAAATCATAAATCATAGTCTCTGGTTACCTGGAAAGTTTCGGTGTCTTTTCTTCTTGATTATACTGTCAGAAAGTTTTACAGTCTCTACTATATTTCTCTTTATCTGGGCAGCAACCCTCTTTCATTCTATGAAATGTATTTTTATGTTGTTGGTAGCCTCATTTAGTTGAGGAACTACTTTCATTTATAGTTTACAGTTGCATTTCCTGTTATGGTTGTTAAACTAATCCAAAATTACATTCATAACTTAAAAATAAAAATAAAAAATAAACATTTGGCATTGGCTGTGATAGCCTTCTTGGAAAGAAAATAACAGTAAGATAAACCAAAGTAAAACTTTTTAAAATGTGCCTTAGACATCATGTCCAATTGTTGCCTCACCATTGGATGCTCCTGCATCATATTCTCTGTACAATTCATAAAAGGGAAAATCCTTAACTTTATGATAGAGAGGCTTAGTGCTTTTGACTTTAACAGGATAGACCTATAATAAATGATTTATATAAGGTTAAACTTTAGCATTTGATCTAGACAAAGTAGGGGAAACGTATATATAAAGTCCCTTATTTTAATCATTATCTACTTCTGAGTCGAACTCGAAGGACTAAAGAACATGTTATGAAATATTAAAAAACTATATATCAATCTCCTTGTATAAGTGTGGTCAATTGAATCAGGAAAGTATATTATACGAATACAAACAATTCAATCAAGAGAGAATATTATACGAAACAAAATGGTTAAACATTGTCTAAAATCATAATTACTCTATATAAAGATACATATTAAAAACACATGGTTAAGCAACTCGGTTATTAAGAAGAATAACATTTTCACATTAAACATTTGATATAAGGATTTCAAGTATGGAACTAATAGATTGGCTACTAACATATTAAATAATAGTTAGAGTTTGTTGAACACACATGGCAACAACATAATCTGAAAGATAAAACATGAGAATACATTTTTATTAAAGAGAGATATACATTTATAGTACATGGTTTGACCATTGGGTTTCACATCCCAAGGTCTCGTGGAATTCCTTTTGTCTATTCGGCTTCCACACTAACCCATTGAGGATTAGGTGTCCAACATACCCCCCCTTAATCCAAAGAGTTATGTATGAGTCCAAGAAGAGTGCTGTAATACAAAATGTGCAACAATGCATGGTAGCACTAGGCTGAATGTGCTCTCTGAAATGTTGGTATAGAGGGCAGTCGTTTATGGATGACCACCAACACTGGAACGCTTAGTGTAGTTCCCGGAACTCTTCCAAAATTGGCAAGAAGCTGAAGCCTTCTGCTAGAGGAATTGCACCTATTATTTTGAAGAGGGAAACCTTCAACCATGAAAGGGAGGTCTCACCCACATAAAGGGAGAAATTCAATCTAAAAAGCGAAGTCTCAACCTGTGATTGTTTAAGGATGACCAAAAACTCTAGAATTCTTAATGTAATTCCTGGAACTCTTCCAAAACTGGCAAGAAGATGAAGTTTTCTACTAGAGGAAGTGTCCCCAACTCTATTCCCGGAATTCTTCCAAAACTAGCAAGAAGATGAAGTCTTCTATTAGAGGAAGTGTCCCAAATTACCAACTGAAGGCATGCTCAGGGGCATCTTTGTTTCTAACTACAACTTTGAAACTGGTGTGGCAAGTTGTGGCTCAGGATCGCTTGATGTGGCTTTGAAGCTTGTAGATGACCATCATTTCCCCCACCTATCAGATACAAGGTGAGATGATGGGGAAAACTCAACTGCAAGATTGTTCAATACTCTTGAACAAGTTCTGATATGTGACTAAAATATCCTGTTGGTTGTTGATGCCCATTTCGAAGAAGTGATCCATCCAAGATGAATCTTTATTCTTACAGGACATTTGTTTTTGAAGCATCTATTTGAAGAATGACTAGTTTTATGACAATGCTTACATGGATGAAGATCAAATTAGTGATATTTCAAATAGCCAACTCAGTTACAGTGTTGGAATTTCACAATCTGTTGTTGTTGTTGTTGTTGTTGTTGTTGTTGCTGTGGAAGAGGGGCAGAATTTGGAATAGCTAGAGGTGAACTGTGATGAACGAATCTAGCACTCTGAAACTAAATGGGCTTTGAGTAGTCTAGAATATGAAAGGAAAATTCCTTCTAATATCCAAGACTAGTTCTGTGCTTGTTGTGGACAAGTTGTTCCCAAGGTCCGATGATGGGCTTGGGAATTGCAAGCTTAACTTCTGCATCTGCATGTAGCCTTGCTACTTTATGGAAGTCTGTTTCAATATTTTGGACAGAAACAGGTTCAGAATGACTCCTCTATTTTAATTCTTCTTGTTGTATCTAAGATTCGAGCTGCAAAAGGTCAATTTTCTCTTGTGCATTTTGTAGACAGACCTGAATGTCTGTGAGAGAAACTTTGCTGACTTTTAATGTATCATGAGTATTAGACCATATCAGAGATTTGAGGAACTCTAATACTTCATTGATTCTGGCCATTTTCTCCAATGTTATACTTACACTTTAAACCAACGATGAACCAATTTCACTGCAAGGTATTCTCAATGTTTGTTCTCCCAAAAAACTACAACAATCAAATGAGATTATTCCTTGAGGAATGAACCAAAAGCAAGATTTTAACTATACACTTATTCTCCAAATCCATACAACGATGGTTGGTTGCATTCATATACAAGGAAAGTATATTGTGCATTCCCAAACAATGAGACTCAAATGCTACAACAAATAAAATACTTGTGTCTCCATTATGAATACTCAGAAATATATATTAGCAAGGATGCAAGCTTTACACAGTCATCTATTCAAGAAATATAGTGCACAAATTGAAAAGGAACCTGACCTAGCCACTTGTGTTGGACACCTAATCCTCAATGGGTTATTGTGGAAGACGAATAGACGTCCAAGAGTCCTTGGAATGTGGAACCCAATGGTCACATAATGTACTTTAAATGTATATCTCTTGTTAAAAGAAAATTTACTCTCATGTTTTATCTTTCATATTCTATTGCTGCCCATGTGTGTTTAACATGGTATCAGAGCCACTTGTTTCTATGACCTTTATGTCTATTCTACTATTAGACCTACGCTACTCAGAAATGAAATTTTAGTGAGCTTGCCAGCAGTGACATATAAATTATGTGGCCATGAGTGTTTGTCAGTCATTAACACTCAACACTACCATACACTAATTCCTTCCAGTTTTCAATTTTTCCATTATTGCATAACGCTCCTTTGGAAATGAAAATGGTTTCAATAGTCACTCTTCTGAACCATTTTATGTGAAGAAGAATTCCATAAGACTCTCTGCTGCCGTTACCTGACCTCTGACACTATATACGCTACACCTAACTCTTTGGCTCTTTTAAGACTCTCTTCTGTGTTACCTAACCTCTGGCACTGTATACGCTGCACTTGACTCTTTGGCTATTTTAATGCCCCCGCTAAATCCTGAACTCTCTGTGGTTGTCAATTATATCTGGTTTTGACTGTCTCAACAAATTTAGTGTGTTCTACCCATCAATTTATAATTTCATTAAATTTGAATAGTAAATTTCCATTTTAAAGAAATGGCTCTGAATGCTCTGTATTTATCAATTTCTTTGACTCGAATTAAAGAAATTTGTGTGTGATTTATCAATTTCTTGACTTGCATTATAAAGAAATTTTGGTTCAAGCTTCTATACTTTGGCCTATCGATGTGGTTCATGAGATGAAGACCATATGTGTCTGCTGCATCCAACAACTGCTCTAAGGATTTCAGTAAATTTGGTCTCAGGATTCTAAGAATGGCCCGAAGGACTTCAACCCTCCAGTCATGCGAAAGAGCTATCTAAGGCCATTAAGGAAGTGCCTTCTTCGTAATGGGAAAAGCATTGGCACGGGCCGCTATGACATTGAGGTCAGTCTGTTGGAGTGCGTATTCAAAAACTTGTTTGTATGATGATCGAAACTCTTGTAATGAGAGGCCGATTACATACAATCATTGGTAATGGTATGTATATGTGGTATATGCATTGAACTTATATACATTCCACATTAACTTACTCTTGAAGGCCGATATATGCATTATGGTGGGCATACATGCATTGAAGCTTTTTCAAAGGTCAATCAGATGATTCTTTTAGAAATAAAGGTGAAATACGAGATGTTACAAAGGTTTCCAGTTGGATTGTTGAACAGTTCAGTATTTTAGTACCTCAACTTCATTGTTTATGTCTTATTTGTTACCTTTGTTAGTCCAGCCTAGCATTTTCTATATTAGATGACCCTAAGGCATGAATGGAGTTATCATGAGTGAGTAAGAGATGTTTGACACATGCAGTTTCTTCCATTTAGCAAGTGCAACAAGCCACACTCAGATTCTCTGAAAGAAACAATACCAACGTGCCAACTCAAATGCCAGCGTCCTTTCACTTCTCACGTTTCATGAAAGATCCATTGCAGGTTCGATCCTTGGCCAGAACGAACAATTTTGTGAAATATATTTTGGTTGTGTAATGCTCGAATTAGAGAAAATCGATGGTTGAATGCAATTCAACTCCCGTTCCCAATCACAATGCCAAATGAGGTTCACTAACCACAACAGGTTACACCAAGCATAAGCGAGCCTCAAATTTTTGTGTTTCTAATTCCACATTTTTATGTACTCTATGTTGTAATCAAACGCTTTCACAAGTACATGCTTGCATGTATCCACAACAGCCGAGGCTGAATCTGTGGGCTCAAAGTAACCAACAATAGATTCCATGACTACATTTCGATATGCATCATCATCCCAAAACTGTGAACGAAAAAAATAGTCCAAAAAAAAAGGAGTTGGAACTTTGAAAACTGAAATGGTAAGCAACATTTGATGCGATTGTAGTTGTAGGTCAAATCCAAGGCTTACGCATGATGATGGATGCTATGACGAGAAGAGCCCCCATCTGCATCAGACGCCAGCAAGAAAGAGGTTCCGTGTGTAATTTTTTCCTGAAGCCGATGCACCCACTTGTGGAGAAGGAATAGCTAGCTAGGCAACAAGTTCGAAGCCGACGCACTCGCCTGTGGAGAATTTCTTGAAAAGTTTTTGTAAGGTTATGGATAAAAATGAATATATTATGAATTTGTAACAACTTTGGAGAATACAAATTAGCATTCATTATATATATTTCATTTTGGCATATGCTCTCTTAGCTGTCCATAAATTCTGTGTGATATATGATGGTAGATTGTTTTCCTTGAAGAAAGTGGCAAGATCAGAGAATATTGATTCGTACCCTAGTCAAAGTATTTATATATGAACATTCAACTACTGTTCATGACATGGTGCTATAGTTGTTGAAGGTTTGATAGCCATCATTTCTACTTTGAAAGTGAAGGAGTATTTGAAGGATCCAAGCAAGTTTGTAGTTGCTGCTGCTAAAGTTGTGGCATTGTATTTAAAACTCATTATAGTGCATTGGTTCCTTGATTCGACTACTGCATAAAGAGTTTGGTGGGTTGTGATTGTTTTGACAAATAAAAGTAATCTTTTGTGGAGAAAAGTTTCGCTACTGGTCATGAGTAAACTCTTATTTTATATGGATTGTATAAAGTGCTTGTTGGTTGCACACTGATAATTTTCTAACCTTTATAAAGGATGTTACTATGTACTGTGAGTGGGTATTACTTTTCTGCGTTGAGTAGTAGTTGTGATCAGTTTTTAAGGTGAAAATCTACATTGAAGAAAAAAATGGCTAGAATCAGTGAAGTACTAGAGTCCCTCAAAACTCTCATATTGTCTACTAATCATGATACATTAAAAGTTAACAAAGTTTCTCTCACAGAGATTCAGGTCTGTCTAAAAAATACACAAGAGAAGATTGATTTTTTGCAGCTCGAATCTTAGCTACAGCAAGAAGAATTAAAATAGAGGAGTCATTCTAAACCTGTTTCTATTCAAAACAATGAAGCAGACTCCCATAAACAACAAGACAATATTGTTGAAGTTCATTCATATCCAATACCCAATAAAGTCGCAGTTTTACATGCAAATGCAGAAACTCATTCTGCACTTCCCAAGCCCATCATCAGACCTCGGGAACAACTTGTCCACAACAAGCACAAAACTGGTCTTAGATATGACAAGGACTTGTCCTTTCATATTTCAGACTACTCCAAACCAATCCAATTTCAAGGTGTTGGATTCATTCATGACAGTTCACCTGCTCCTCATGACAATTCACCGTTAGTTGTTCCAGATTCTTCCCCTCTTCCACAACAACAACAACAACAAAAAATTATGAAATGCCAACACTGTGACCGAGTTGGCCATTTGGAAGATCACTATTTTGATCTTCATCCATGTAAGCACTGTCATTAAACCACCCATTCTTCACACAGATGCTTAAAAAATAAACGTCTTGCAAGAACAAAGATTCATCTTGGATGGATCGCTTCTTGGTAATGGGCATCGACAACCAAAAAGATAATCCAATCACATGTCAGAACTTGTTCCAGATTATTGAACAATCTTGCAGTTGAGTTTTCTCCATCATCTCACCTTGTATATGATGGGGGGAGAATGATGGTCATCTACAAGCTTCAAAGTCACATCAAGCAAGCTTGAGCCACAACCTGCCACACCAATTTCAGAGTTGTAGCCAGAGACAAAGATGCTCGTGAACATGCCTCCAGTTGGTAATCTGGGACACATCCTCTAGCAGAGGACTTCAGATTCTTGCCAATTTCGGAAGAATTCCAGGAACAAAATTGAGAAAACTTCCTCTAGTAGAAGACTTCATCTTCTCACTAGTTTTGGAAGAGTTCCAGGAATTTCATTAAGCATTCTAGAGTTGTTCATCATCCTTAAACCATCACAAGCTGAGACTTCCCTTTTCACGTTGAAGTTCTCCCTTTTATGCGGGGTGAGACATCCCTTTATTGGTTGAAGGTTTCCCTCTTCAAAACAATAGGAGCACTTCCTCTAGTAGAAGACTTCAACTTCTTGCCAGTTTTGGAAGAGTTTCGGGAATTGCACTAAGCATTCCAGTGTTGGTGGTCATCCTTAAACCACTGCCCTTTATACCAACATTTCAAAGAGCACATTCAACCTAGTGCTGCCATGCATTTTTGCACATTTTGTATTACATCTCTCTTCTCGGACTCATACATAACCCTTCAGATTAAGGGGGGGAATGTTGGACACCTAATCCTCAATGGGTTAGTGTGGAAGCCGAATAGACAAAAGGAGTCCAAGAGACCTTGGGATGCGGAACCCAACAGTCACATAATGTACTATAAATGTATATCTCTTGTTAATAAAAATTGTACACTCATGTTTTATCTTTCATATTCTATTGCTACCCATGTGTGGCTAACAACTTGTATAACAAATTCAACTTCTAGAGAGTCTGCTACAACCCTAAGATTACTTGCTATGCCAAGGGAATGATTTTCCATTATTAATTCTGCACCAGAACTTGATAAATTTTTTCCCACTGATTTGAAGGTCTAATAATAGCAATCAACAGCCCATTCATATGAGAATTATCTTCATGAAGAATTGCCCCCACATTAGAGTTGAACTCGCCCCTTTAGAAGACAATCTAGGTGCTATTCCTTTCGCATCAACTTCTCTGGAATCACAACTTAAAGTTGTTGCCTCCACCCATGTGCAAGTTGAGGATTTGAAAAAGAGGCCTTTCACTCGGCCATCAATCCTTTTCGATCCCATTGAATCAGTAGACGTTAGTTTGGAATGCGTTTATGATATTTCTCTCAGAGGGCTTGATGAACTCTCCACAATTGAGAGATCCTTTGCTACATTTAACAAGACTTTGTTCAATTCAGAAAGCCTACAGATAGACCAAGAGCTTCAAAATAGAGAATACAATGCAAAACTAGATAAATTTATTGCCATAGTCTTGCATTTACTATCTAGATATTTGCTTCTTTGTAACCTTGCTCACAAGATGCTGTAGTACTTGATCCGGTGATCCAATCTAATCACTTGCTCTTGGATTCAATCAACTTCCCTTCCAAATGCACTGTCTCCTTTCTCATAAATGAAACAAAAAAAAATAAAATCCCAAAACGGACTTGCCAGACTGTACAAATTTAAAATTTAAATGTAAGGTGTGTATTTACAAATTCAAATTAAAACTTGTGTATGGAAACATTTGTAGCCTGAGACATAAAATTACATTCAGAAAAATCTCAAATGCACACACACATCCTTAGGCCAAGAATGCTTCAAGCCTGATCTGTTTCTTCAACTTGTCCTGACGATGAACCACACTAGTTGGTTCGAAACGCGTCGACAATAATTTTCTTATGTGATTTACGCCGAAGCTCTTTTTACAATTATGATGGATCACAGAAGCCTCAATTCTACAATGCTTCAATGTATTAGTCAATGTGAATCTGCGATTCTGAGATCATCATCATTGCCGGAAGAAGTCTAGAAGGATGCCATTTGCAAACTCCAACTGTTCGCCAAATGAGGTGATGATAAGCTTCTCTCCATAGCTGAACTAGGTGTTGTGCCATATCTGAACCTTCTCTACTCCTTGAACACCAAACTGCAAGAGAGACCTTCTCATCTAATAATGTATACTTTAGTATCTTCTCTTGACAGGACACCTTGAGGGTTGACCCCCACGCGGTGACCTCTGATGAACATTTTTGTGTTGAAATAGACCATTGCTGAAGGCCCAATCAACAAATATGTTTTGAGTCAATAACTGCTCCATTAAGATTCGTTATTGCAACCTGAGCCTCCTTAAATGTTTCATACTCAATTAAGGCACAACCCTTGACGAATCCAGTTCGAATTCGAATGTGAGATGGAGAGAGTTAGAGAACAACGACTGAAATCAATCAAGCAACGCGAATATCTGAACGTTTGCAAAATAAAATCATAGAAGAGATCGTTGAAACTGTTAAGGCAGCGAGAGCGGCTGAGGATACGTTCAATCGTTAACATGATCAAGAACATATAAATGTAATGGGTGAACTTCGAGCCGCATGAATGAAATGAGAAAATTCCCAACAAAAGTTGAATGTTGTACTCCTTCAACCCGATAACTTTTAACTTTTAATGGATACACTATACACTAATGACAAGAAAATGCAAATTTCTTCATCCACGTTATTTCATTAGAGAGGGGTATCAATTGGTGCCTTGTAATGTTTGCTTCGGTGAATATCAATAGTCCTCAACATAGAAAATAGTGAATGGTCAGGAGATAGAGCATTCAATGCATAGCATAGGGAATCAAAGACATATTTTTAGAGGTCAAATCAGAAAACTTCTAATACAGACAATATCTGCAGACAACTAGAGAGTTAGTTGCTCTAGCACTCGAATCTCATAGTGAAATCAGTATATCATTCAATAGAAATCAGGAATATCATTCAACGGAAGTCAGGAATATGAAGGAATAGCATAAAGTTTGGCACATAGAGAGGAAATTGCTCATCATTTTATTCCAATCCATGCATTTTTTTTTTAAACAAATCTCTACTCATACTCAGAGCCGCCCATCTAATATTTTCCTCTTATATCGACATCTGGGAAACTGTGTTGCTTCTCCGTTATAAAATTCATTGAACTCGCATTGTTTATGTAGGTAACACTCCTTCTCTGGAAATTAGTAGACTGCGTTGGATGCCCAGTATTGGTCCTGCGAGAGGTTCCAGGAGGAAAATTTGCTCAGGTAAATATAACGTTTTTGCATAAAGGACACTGTAGAAGGTAGGCTATAATAAGGTGTCGCGACAGGTGAATGATTAATAGCTGTCACGATTAGACAGAGTCACTGACAGTAACGTCCATGACCATTCATTTTTCGCTGCCTTTCCCAAACTTTACGCCGAACTAGTGCGTGCAAGAATCTCAACGCATATATAAATATGACCCTCATATAAAACGAAGTTTAATGCAAGAGTAATGCTACAACTTCACATATAAAGCTTAAACTTCAATTGATGCACAAGGAAATAATGTATATACAAAGATTTAGTGGGGCAAAGAGCCCAATTGAGGTCCTGCATTCTAACAGTTGCAGATTTCAGAGAGTCTAGATAACACTGAGGTTTAGAAACAAACTCACAGAAAATGACCACAAACATTAGTGGCTCAAATTGGAGCAGGACCAACAATCACTCACTCTGATACCATGTTAAACACACATGGAAACAACATAATATGAAAGATAAAACATGAGAATACATTTTTATTGACAAGAGATATACATTTATAGTACATGCTTTGACCATTGGATTACACATCCCAAGGTCTCTTGCACTTCCTTTTGTCTATTCAGCTTCCACACTAACCCATTGAGGATTAGGTGTCCAACAAAGTTGAACTCCACATTTAAAACCCAAGTCGAAACTCTTATATCTATTCGTTCAAATTAAATGGCACCACGAACCAATTTGGTTGGATAGAATTACCAAAAAAATCTTTATAGAAATATATAATGAGGGTTTTCTCTAACCCTATTCGCACATCAAATCCTTGCAAACAGTATAGATATTGAGGGAGGATGCAAAAGTGAATAAAGAGACAAACCTATAATATTATGCTAGATTAGACAAACCTATAATATTATGCTGGATTCAATGTGTTGAAAAAAATCTATGCAGTGAAGCCACTGCAAATCCATAATTTGTTCACCCAAAAATTACAAGGGTACATGTAGAAAAATAAATCCATACACTAAATTAGTATTCAAATTGAGATGGGAATAATGAGAAAATAATTGAATGATATCTAAAGTGGCAAATGTATTTTACCTAAGGGGAACTTGCATGATGACCCCATATCCATGGGTTCCCTGTCAAAGGAAATGAGGAGTATAAAGGTCAAATCCATTATTGTAACTAAAATGAAAACCATTGTACAAGAACTAATACGAGAAGGAGTAGAAACCTTCTAATTAATTGTCACAGTCAAGTAGTTACTTTAACTCCTTTGCGACCTGTAGACACGACCCAAATTTAGTATTCGCTCATAACAGAGACATTAAACCTAGAGAATAAAGGAAAACCCTAATGTGTATTGTAGGGTTTATACACAATATGGGAATTCCACACTATATAAATAATTTACAACATATGCTAGGGTCGTGAAACACTAGGAAGTAATTGACCTAGAGAAAAAATGAAATTATTTACGATGAGGAAAATAAAATTTGAAAGGCTGAAAAACTAAGGATGTTGTGAGATTATGAACCCAACTGAGGTGTGATCCTTAAAAAAACAATGTATGTTTTGGTCATAGATGTCAGAATAGAGTCACTACCAACATAGATCCATCTTAAGTATGAATTTAACATGAATTAAGAGGGATCAAACTTATTTAGGAGCAAACATATTTTAGAGTGCAAAAAGCTATGTGTAATTTTTTATTGTTTAAATTGTATTTTTGAATGTTATAAAGATTAGTCATTTTATCAATGCACATTAAACTAGTTTTTTTATTATTAATATATTTTTAAATATATATGTCAATATCATTTCATTATTTAAAAATATTTTACTTTTCTTTTAACATTTGGTGTGTAAAATATATATATATATATATATTATATTATCATGAAGTCTATTATCATGTTGTTTTAAAATATTTTATGAAAGCTATATATGGTTAAAAATCTTACTCACATATTACTTCTAATTAATTTTACATGAAATTAGATTAGAGCATATGGGCAACTAATTAAATTATGTATAGCATAATTTTTTTTTTTTATATATATCCTATATTATATAATGGAGCCTCATATGGAGAAACTATTATAATATGGTTATAGCAAATTTTTTCTCTCTTTATATTATATGAGAGGAATGCTTTTCGGTGATATAATCCATTTTTTGTAGTTTTATTTATGAGAGGTGGAGACAGAATAATTACCCACTCTCACCTTCAGCACCCTGGGGCAAGAGAATTGGAATGCGCTCTCCAACATCAAATAATTAACTCTCGGGCAAAACTTAAGGAGAAAGAATTCCAAAGTACAATAGTCCTTTGTAAAGAAATTTCTAAGTGCCAAATAACCTAGAATCACATAAGCAATTTCTAGTTGCCAAATGGCCCTAGAATCACATAAACAAGAAAATTGCAGAAAAAGAAAAGTAAACTATAAAGGAAACTATGTGCAACTCATATGTCGATTGGGGAGAAAAACCCCATTACACCTTTGGTACCGTGGAAGGAACAATGTGAAGCAAAAGGGTCACACAATAAATACTTGAAAATGGTGAAAAACAATGAAATAAAGAGAATGGGCATGTCATTACTTAAAGCGGAATAAACCTTGTGTTCCATTGGAAACAAAAAGAATGGATAAAATATTAAACATCAAGCATGAGTGAAAAACCCTACAATAATTTCATAAGAGAAATATGATTAATGAACATAGGATCTATTATAACTAGACAATGAAATATAAATCAAATACAACTAAAAATTTCACTAATACGATTCATAGAAACTTACCTTGAGCTCGCATGTCTGAGAAAGTAATTCCATGGAGGTCATATTATGCGTCTAGTGAACAGTAGGGCAAAATAAAACGTGACAACAACTAGAAATTTCCCAAAACCCTTGGTGTCAAGTCTCCAACATACAAAACATTGGCTGGTGAATGAACAATGGAAAAATGAGACAAATCGCATGGGGGAATTGGGTTTTGGGAAAACCCTAACTTCAAAGTACCTTAGGATCTCCTAAATTGCATTGAAACGGTTCAAAAGGTTCCCCTAATGATACCCATCATGGAATTGATGTGACCGGTGCCACATGGGCCAGTGATTCATGGCCATGTTGAGATCAAAGCTGGCACATATATGCAAATTAAAATATAACAAAAAAATGTGCACATAATATATAACATTGCAAGAGTTCTCATTATGTCAAGAAGTTAATGTATGCAATGGTTATTGTGACCTAGGAGCGTAAATAGTTAATCAATTATGTGTATAACCATTCCACAATCATATTATAAATATTATAGGTATACAATGATTCGAATGATTCAAATAGGAGTTGTCTTAAAAGAGACTTTTTGGAAGCTTTTCCGGTGGGTTTTTCCGGTCAAAATCCGACATCAATTTATTGAAATCGCAAGTTTTATAGCTAATTTATGCACAATCAAAGCGTCCCAGGGGTTTTTCAGGGTGCTAAATCCAAATATGCAGTTAAAAAACCATTTTAAATAATACAAATCAAGATTTAACCTCAATTTTTTCTGCCAGATTCCATCACCGGAATCTCCAAAAAGTCGCACTAAAGATGACTCCTTTCAAATATATGGAGATTAAGCATATAAAATAAACCCAAACCTACTATGAGAGAAAAGAACCCATATTTTTAAAGGGAGGGAGTTCTTAGGTTAAATAATATGTCTTTTGCTCACGCTAGGACTAGGAGTTATAAATAAAAGTTAAATACTTGGACAAATCTAATGAGGAAAATATTTATCACTCGAGACCCAAAATATAATTGACACGAAAGATTAGTTTAGTAGGGATGTGATTTCCAATATTTACAAAGATTAAATGTCTTTAAGCTATGGGACATGCGAGTTCTAGAGAAAATGCCTTAGCTATAACCAATACATCATACAAATGACAGAATCATTAGTTAATGATTTTTTTAATGATAACACCAACTCAAGGTTATTTCGAAATGAAAATAAAAGTTGGGACATCAATTACTTTACTACCAAAGGAGTATATATATATATAATATATAAGTATATAGATATATATATGTATATATAATAAATATATATAATATATATATACTATATATAAAATATAATTATATTATATAGGGTATCGCCTTGGAATTGTTTTTGCAAATTGTCCATACTTGGAGAATAATTGCATAATAAGGGGAACTATCATAATCCAGGGCTGAACGATAGGTACAACCCTTCCAAGTCTGAAGTTGAATTCTAACCGACTAAAAAATATTTTGCAAATCCATGTTAAATACAATTCTAAAGTGATAAGCGAAGTTATTCTCCTTGGTATCAGAACTAGTAATAGGCCGGAATTTGTATCTACGAGCTGTTAATAAAAGGTTAGACCCTAGAAGAATGTGGAAGTCATATAAAATCTAAATGACCCAATAGGATTAGAAAGAAAATTGAATATGGTGATTGAAATCGCCAGGTCGAGTGGGTGGCAAAACAGTTCCCTTATTGCCCACGGAAGTATGGGTAGATTTGAAATGAGACGTTTATGTTGTTGTTTCAAAAGTGACTAAGAATAAATAACCATTTCCAGAATCTGATATAGTATCCAATGGGTTTGATGATTTTTTACTAAATTTGTTAGATTATACAATGTTCAAGAAGTATATAGTACGACATGATACATATATATCGTATATTATAATATATATATATATAGGACAAAGGCTATAAAATTTACCAATATACCATTTCTTCTTAATAGGATTAATGTTCCGCTTAGAAAAAAATGAAAACACCAAATTAAGAGAAGGGATTATATGCACCCTTTTTACAAATATGCTAGGGGCACTCACTAAACCATGAGCAATAAAGCCATGACCGCCAACAATGGGGTTGAAAATACCACCAATGGTACAAGTAAGGAAATCTTCAAATCAACAACTTTGTATCAAAGGCGAACTCTTAGTCCTTTTCCACATAGAACCAACTTGTTTCAAACGGGAACAACATAGCATACACCACTAAAGTATAATAACATCAATGGAGAAAACCCACAATGGGTTTCATATCACATGGAACTAGCTAAGAGAACAAAATGACCAAGTAATGAGTTGAGAGTGGTTATAAACACATTTCACTAACTAGCTTCTACCATTATTCGTCCCTGCCTCATTAGGGACTACAACATTCACCTCACAATCAAATTGCATTTACCATACATAATTTTTATATTTTTTAGTCATTTTAGCCAAAGTTTTGGGAAAATGCCAATTTTTACTATTTTGCACGAATTCAAAAATAATTTTATAATTTCATGGAAATCTTATTTCTAATTTTGATTGGCCTAACACCTTCCGAAGAGAAATAATTCTCCTCATGGAGAGCATTCTATTTTTGGTATTTTTCATTACCTAACAATTAATTTAAAAATAAACAAAAACTAATTTTCTAAGTGGCCATTTCGTCGGTGAGTGCTGTGACATTAACACTCACATTGTTATTATAATTCTCTTCCCAGTGATACAAAATTGATGCGATTGCATGTCATTTGCATAGGCAAGAGGGCGAGGGGGGGGGGGGGTGTTGGTTGTGGCGACATGCTACACAAGTCGCATGAAGATTATTTACAAATTTCCAGATCATATATCATATGAATGTTTAGGGAGGATGGGGTATGTGCGGGAGAACATGGAATATTATTATCTTTCATTGTGTGGAGAATTTATTGTGTGGATTACAAAGTCTGTGTGGAAGAGAAATTGTGTAGATATTTTTATTTTAGATCTTTGTATCCTTGCAAAATGATTAATATTAGTAATTTTAATGTTATGATTTTTCCAGGATATTTAGCCTTGATCTGCATTATTGGATCAACATCAGGGAGTGATTTTTGATCTCTTTTTAGTTCGGTGTTGCTAAAGGTTAATATGTTAAGATTTTACAGTGGTGGCTCTATAGAGGAAGCATGTGGTTATTCGAAGGTGGTTGTATGAAGGAAGCATGCATAACATAAGTGTGTGAGGATGAATTTGTTTGAAGACTCACGTTAATCAATTAATTCAATATTGTTCTGAGCATTAGTGCTAGAATTACATCTTTGCGGAGGACGAGGTATGTGCTGGAGATTTCATTGTGTGCAGCTTTTACGGTGTTGATCTTTTATGGAAAATACTAAATTAGGACACGTTATTTTAGGAGAACTATTATTATGTATCGCATGAAGGTATGTGAAGGAGAATGAGGAATATTATTATATTCCATTGGGTGGAGATGGCATATACTACACAAAAGAATTAAAAGTATTGTGGCTTTATACTATACTGTTAGCATTATTAATTTTTCTTTGCAGGGACATTTTGTTATTACGCTAAGCATTTGTGTTAGAATTGAATATTTGTAGACGATGAGGTGTATGTGGAAATTAATGTTAAACTATTAATGCCAATGTGTTATTATTATTATGTTTCATTATGCAGAGCTTTGACCATATTAAAGATGCAGTGTGTTTGTAGATTTACCATAGAAATTTAATACTTTTACACATTTCATGGTTATATGTTTATAGAGGATGGAGTATGTCTAGGAGAATGAGGATTATTATTATGTTTCATTATGCAGAGATTTTACTAAGTGGAATACGAAGTATGTTTAGGGGAGAAATTGTGTAGGATGGCGTATTTGTATTATATTGGAAGCATATGTGTTTTCTATTCGAGATAAAAAAAATTGGAAAATAGGTTATGTTTTCATGAGTGCTTTGACAATGTTATTTCCCTTCAAGTATGTGTGGGACATTTCATTATGGAGAGCTTTGACTATGAAAAATTATTATTATTGTTAATTTTTATTGATGTTAATCTATGAGAGGGAAGTGGGGATGCTACACCATTCATTAAGTGGAGATACTTTTATAAATTTCTAGATCGTTTATCTTATGAATGTTTATGGAGGACATGCTATATGTGCGAGAGTAGGGAATATTATTATGTCTTTTATTTATGGATATTTTACTATACGAAGTATGTGTATTTACGGAGGGTAGGGATTTGCGGGAGAACATAATGATTAAAAATGTTGATTTTCATTGTGCAAATTTTTTTACTATTTGTTTGTGTAGTTGAAGGGATGGTGCATAACACAATTTTGTAATTTTATCTCTTTTCAACGATTTACAAATACACATTTACAATTGACTACTATAACTTCTATGACTTACAATATAAGATTTAATATGAGTTTTGGACAAGGAAAAACTTCATATAATAAAAAATGTTTCTATATTTAGTAGGACATATTTACGAAAACTAAGTATAAGAAAATTACTTAGTTTACATTGGAGCATTGTTTAATATGGTTTACATTGGAGCATTGTAAAATGAAATATGAAGTTTTTCCATAGTGTTCCAAATTATGTGAGTTCTTTAACAATGTATTATTGCTATAAATGTTGGTCAATGGCCATGACATCAAAATCTCTATCATTGGCACCCTCTTTGTTGACAAACTTTTTTATTTTTTCTATTATAATGTTATGTGCTGAGAATATGGGGACGTGACACTAGAATTAATGACATGTGCATCATTTTTGGTTCATTGGCACCACATCATATGTCCATATTTTAAGCAGAAAGCCTTATATGACGAATCAACTTCACAACTACTCCCCACTAATTTGTAAAACCAAACCAAATTTTATTTACAAATAAATTGACACGATCATTTCTGTAGCATCATAAACAAAACCAAAATTTACAAAGTACTGTAGAGTATTATAGAGAAAATCTTGATGAACCAAAATGTCTCACCATTTTTAAAAGTGAACAGGAAAATCGATATAGAATCTTATAGTATTGTACAACTTTTGTATCCCTACATTGCTAGTATCATCCAAGCTCATATTTCAAGAGAACAATTTATATAAGCCAACAAAATCTCATACAATACTCCAAGATCTTAAAAATAAATTGCAAAGAAAAACAGTACACGACCCACTATTTTGTCTATCACTGTAAATAGTATTTCCCCCCTTAATATATTAGCTATTTAAAATATTTATAGTATCATTTCCTTAGAAATCACAACCTGCCACTATTTTGCGTCAAAAACACGCTACAAATATAAAACTGCCATCCAAATGTTTCATCATCTCGATGTCTGTCGTCTAATTAATAGAAAACCGAGTTGTAGATAATTACAACTCATCTCAACATTCAACTCACCATGTACACATCTACTAACACATTCAAAAAATCACATAAGCACGAAAAAATCAAATATAGAAACATGATTTTCGTACATTTTGAACATAACAAAAATGCATATATACGAAAACAAAGCATTTCTTGTGCGAATAAACAATGTGCCAAACATGTGATAGGGATGGATGTATGGAAGCAGAAATGTAGCAATACGTACTTACCTACTAAGAAATCAACAAAGCAAGTGCGTAGTTAGGACAAGTTGTGAAATACATCCCCAAATAAGAATTAAAAAAGAGATTTGTATATTTATTATCTTAGTAAACTTTGCAAAAAACGTCTGCATAACATACGTACATTCACAATAACCTCCGCAAAACTTCATTTGCACAATTACTTTCTCACTCAATAATTTCGTTAATCAACATTCGAAACTTTGCAAATGAAACCTCTAAAAAATTAGTTTTGAAAATGATATTAATTAATGATTATAATTTGTGAAATACATCCCTAAATAAAAATTAAAAAACAAGATTTGTATATTTATTATCTTAGTAAACTTTGAATAAAAATTTAGCATAACATCTGCAAATGCGCAACAACTTCTGCACAACCTCATCCACACATGATGTATTTAAGATATCATCTATTCTCTTTTGATAAATTTGATGTTCAAAACACAATAAGGCTTATGGATATTCTGTCAAGAAAATATTTTTTTTGTATTAAGAAATGCAATGTACCTAATACTCAACTAAAAGTATAATCTTCATTCCTAAAATATGATGTATTCATTTTCTTCTTAATCCCAAATTCCTAATGTGTCAAGTGATGCAAATAAAGGAGACGAAATTTGAACTCTAAAATGATGGTTGTTTATCACTTATGGTACCTTCATAGTGACACTCTCTAAAATATCTTGTTTATGATGGTATAGACCTTGGATGGGGAAAACCACTAAGTGTGCAAACAGAAAAGTTGATTTTGTGGCCTTAGTGACATTCATAGGGATTGAGTTCTAGACACCAGTGCATTTGGATCATAACACATTGACAAACAATATAAGATCTTATTCATTGTAGATATTTCTTTAACTCTTCTTTGAATTAATAACATGGAATTATTTATTGATGGTTTGATTGTTGCGCTACTCGGTTCTTTTTTTGGGTTCATTCTATTTTCTGTAGTTTTATAGTTGTAGCACATTCACAAGACTTGTTATTTTTGGTATACGATTATTGCATTGAGGTGAGGATAATATAATTTTTTGATATGCGTTGAGAATATTTTTTTGACTATAATGTTATGTGTTGAGGATATGGGGATATGATATTACACTTAATGACAAGTGCATCATTCCTGGTTCGTTAGCACTACATCGTATGCCCATATTCTCAGCACAAAACATTATGATCAAGTAGGGGATCCTGATAATCATAGGGCTTCCTTTCAGAGGATTTTGGTGCATTTGGACCATAGCTAACTACCAAACAATATAAGCTTTCATTCATTATAGATATTTCTTTATCTCTTGCACAAATTATCAACATGGAATTACCTATTGCTAGTGCAATTACAGGAATTTCCATTTTTGGTAGATGATTATTGCTCTCATTTTATCATTAGTACTTGCAGATCAAGAACGATACACTTATGTGTGAAATGTATGTGAAATATTTTTAGTTTAGTTGAAAAGGTTAACTTACACGTGGCATTTCTAAAATGTATAGCAATTGATTTAGGAATAATGATGATTGTTGTATTTGAATTCAGTTATGAATATTATAGAAATTATGGTACTTGTTTTGTATTCCATGAGATTTCTTACTATCAATTTCGTTGAATTTTCATCATCGTTATTGCATTGAAGGCATTGCAACGGTTAAAAGTCTAGACTAGATAACAATGTATCTAGATAACGATGATGATGATTAAACTGTGATTATGAAATAATGTCATTTTCTTTATTTCAATTCACATTATTATTATTATAGAAATTATGGTAATTTATTTGTATTCGAATGCAGATTGTGTTAAATTAATTAATGTCACTTTTCATGGTTGTAAGCTATCAATAATGAATTTATAGCAATGTATCCAGATAACAATGAGGATTATTAAATTGTGGTTAGGAAATAATGTCATATGATTTATTTCAATTAAATTGTCATCTCTTTGCGAGGAGGAAAAAGACAAGTTTCTCTTCTGGAGGAGCAAAAGTTGTGGTTGGTTGAACATTGGTGGTGGTAGGATACATTGGTGATTGTATATCATATGAATGTTTATGGAGGATGGGGTATGTTTGGGAGAATAGGGAATATTATCATGTTTCATTGTGCGAAGATTTTACTATGCGGATTACGAAGTTTGTGCGGGAATGTAGTTGCATAGATATTTTGAGTTTAGAGCTATTTATCTTTGGGAAATGATTAATATTGTTAATTTCAATGTTTTGATTTTTCTAGGCTATGTAGTCTTGATACACATTATCAGATGAGCATCAAACAGTGGTTATTGACCTCTTTCTAGTTTGGTTTGGCTAAAAGTTAGTAGGTCAGGATTGTACAATGGTGGTTGTGCGGAGGAGGAATGTGTTTGTTTGAAAGTGGTTATGCAAAGGAAGTGTGTACAAAAGAAGCATGTGTGGAGGAAGGTATTCAGAGACGTGTTAATCAATTAATTCAATATTTTTCTGTTCATTAGTGCTAGAATTGAATCTTTGCAGAGGACAGGGTATGCACCAAAAATTTCATTATGCGTATCTTTTAGTGTGTTGAGATTTTATGGCAAAGATGAAATTAGGATGGCATGATTTTGGGAGAACAATGATTATGTATCATATGAAGGAATGTGTAGGAGAACAAGGAATATTATTATGTTTCACTATGCCGAACTTTTACTGTGCGTAAATGGTGTATGCTTATCGATTTCTAGAACATATCTAATACTTTTACAAATTTTTAGATCATATATTTTATGAATATTTATGAAGACCGATTATGTGCGAGAGAATGAGGAATATTATAATGTTTTGTTATGCATATATTTTACTATGTGGAGTATGAAGTATGTGTGGGAGAGAAATTAAATAGAGATTTGTTTTTATAAGTATGAATCTTTGCAAAGGACATGTGTTTGTGGGAGAAAATAATGATTAAAGTTGTTAATTTTTACTGTGTGGTGTTCTTACTTTGGGTTTGTGCAGTAGAACGGGTGGTGTATACCTCAATTTTGTAATTTTGCTTCTTTTCCATATATAGTAATGCACAATCACTTGTGCTTAGCTACTTATGTACACAATAATGCTTTACAAATACTAATTTACAGTAGACTAATGTAACTTTTATTACTTACAATATAAGGTATTGATTTTCCAAACAAATCTAATACTATCAATGAATTTAGACTTCTGTGATCCATAACATTTGTTTAGAGAAATTTTCGGCAAAATCACATAGTTAATTATTTGTCGACGCGTTTCGAACGAACTAGTGTGGTTCATCGTCAGGACAAGTTGAAGATCCAGATCCAGAGCAGCGAGTTAAATAGTCCAAGCAGAGACTCAAACGGCTAAAAAGTCTAACGACTACTTTTCCACCCAAGGACCCCAGTGAAACTTCCTATAACTAATTTATTATTAAATTACTATTGTATTTATGAAGGCAGGTTAACCAGGGAAAAAATAAAACAAACCACCTAAAAAGTCTAACGGCTACTTTTCCACCCAAGGACCCCAGTGAAACTTCCTATAACTAATTTATTATTAAATCACTATTGTATTTATGGAGCAGGTTAACCAGGGAAAAAATAAAACAAACCACCGGTTAATTTAATACAAATAACCCATTTACTTATTTAAATTAATAATCCACTATATATAAATATATATATCAATATTTATTTAAATTATTAATTCATTTAAATTATATATACATAATATATATATGTAATATTCTAATTATTTTTATTTTTAAACCTAATATATCCTTTATTTAATGCTTATTAATTAAAATATATATATTTATAAAAATAAACATTATTAGTTTAACCTAAGATAAAATAGATCAGTGGTTAGTTAACAAAACCACATCATTTATCTATTTAAATTATTAATTCTAAATGAATATATATATGTAAATATATAATCATATTTATCAATACCTTAATATTCTAGTAGTATATTATTTAATACAATTTTTATTATTAGATAAATACAAATTTTATATAAATTCATATTATTCGATTCTAGGGTATTTTATCTTTTATTATTATTATTATTATTATTTTTTAATAAATGAGAAAAAATAAAAACCCTGCAATCTCAGGAAAGATCAAATTATCTTTAATTGCCTGATTAAATATATATAATAAGCTAGGTAATAAATAAAACAAAACAGAGGAAGGATTACAACTCAAATATCATCATCGAAAATAAAGGGAAAAAGAGGGGAAAGCATCATACCAAAAGGCGATAAATAAAAAGGGGAACAAATAAAAGCAGGAAAATAAATTAACACCCAGGGGAACCAACCCTAAGGAAGGGAAACAAGAAAACTGAGGCCTTACCCAGAAGGGACCGCGGAGGCTAGGAAGACAGGGCTGGGACCCAGCAGCTGCTGATCTTCCATCCATCATCCCGATTAAGATTCTGAGGTCTTTTTTCAATTTCCAGGGCCTCTCTAAACTTGCGATGGTGAAACTGAGCGACTTTGGCAATGACTTGAGCCTCTTCGATACACACATGATGCATCGTCTTCTCAGC
>APFE030333803.1:123399-137674 GCA_000404065.3 Pinus taeda
AACCATTTTTCACAAAGACATCTAGGAGATGAGCTTTCTCCTTTTCCAAGCTCTCTTCATCCGAGATTCTAACCGCTCGGGTGGCGAGAGTGCTTAGAACCCCTAACTTTTGAGCTGGGAAATGATGGGAAGAAGCATGCAAGTACTGCTCAGTATGCGTCTTCTTCCTAAACACTTGATGAGAAAAGGAACCATCCCCTTTATTAGAGATGAGAACATCAAGGAATGGAAGACAACCATTGTCCTCTTTTTCCATCGTGAATTTTATGGCGGCGGACTGGCTATTAAGATGATTGAAGAAAAGATCAAGCTCATCAGGACCATGAGACCAGACAACACCAGTGTCATCAACAAATCTTTTCCAAAGCTTCGGAAGGAGACGAGAGGAGGCCAAAGCCTTAGACTCAAAATCCTCCATAAAAATATTAGCAATAACCGGGGACAAGGGGGAGCCCATGGCAACCCCACAAGTCTGCTCATAGAATTCTCCTTCGAAGCTGAAAAAGGTGGAGGTGAGGCAAAGTTCAACTAACTTCGCCGTATCATGGTCGGTGAGCTTATAAATCACCTCCATGGCCTCATTGATAGGAATACAGGTGTAAAGCGAGACCACGTCGAAACTTACCAGAATGTCCCCAGGCTCAAGATTGATCTTCTTAAGGTCATCGATAAAGGAAGCCGAGTCTTTGACGAAGGACTCAGTATGACCAACCAAGGGCCTCAATTTCGCAGCAAGGAACTTGGCTAGGAGGTAAGTCGGACCACCTATGGTGTTGACAATGGGCCTCAGGGGGACGCCTTCCTTATGGACCTTTGGAAGGCCATAAATGCTAGGAGCAATGGGGTTTCCCTCGATAAGCTTCTGGGATAGAGGAATAGTAGAATTGCAAGATCTGATCGCAAGAGCGACTGCTCTGGATACCTTCTTAAGGGGATTCTTAGAGAGCTTCTTGTAACTTCCACTATTACAGAGATGATCGAGCATCTTATTTTTGTAATCACTCCTATCCATAATGACGGCAGCCCCACCTTTATCAGCTTTTAACACCACGATTTCATGATTTTTGTTCAAGGCCTTCAAAGCCTCAAACTCAGCCTTGTTGATATTACTCCGGGGAGGCTTAGCACATTCTGGTAAGTTTTGACGTGGTCTCGCTTTACACCTGTATTCCTATCAATGAGGCCATGGAGGTGATTTATAAGCTCACCGACCATGATACGGCGAAGTTAGTTGAACTTTGCCTCACCTCCACCTTTTTCAGCTTCGAAGGAGAATTCTATGAGCAGACTTCTGGGGTTGCCATGGGCTCCCCCTTGTCCCCGGTTGTTGCTAATCTTTTTATGGAGGATTTTGAGTCTAAGGCTTTGGCCTCCTCTCGTCTCCTTCCGAAGCTTTGGAAAAGATTTGTTGATGACACTGGTGTTGTCTGGTCTCATGGTCCTGATGAGCTTGATCTTTTCTTCAATCATCTTAATAGCCAGTCCGCCGCCATAAAATTCACGATGGAAAAAGAGGACAATGGTTGTCTTCCATTCCTTGATGTTCTCATCTCTAAGAAAGGGGATGGTTCCTTTTCTCATCAAGTGTTTAGGAAGAAGACGCATACTGAGCAGTACTTGCATGCTTCTTCCCATCATTTCCCAGCTCAAAAGTTAGGGGTTCTAAGCACTCTCACCACCCGAGCGGTTAGAATCTTGGATGAAGAGAGCTTGGAAAAGGAGAAAGCTCATCTCCTAGATGTCTTTGTGAAAAATGGTTACAAGAGACACCTGGGTCATAAGGCCTTCCTCAAGGCTAAGAAGGAGCCATCAATCCGTAGGGATTCCAGTGATCGTGCCATGGGGGTCAACATTCCTTATATCCAAGGGACCACAGATAAGATTGCGAGGATTCTGAGAAAGTTTGACGTTCCCGCAACTTTTAGGCCTCTTAATACTATCCGTAGCTCCCTCAGGTCGGTGAAAGATCCGATTGACCCCAAAGACATGAAGGGCGTCTATGTAATTCCGTGCTCCTGTGGGATTCCTTATATTGGTGAGACAGGTCGCTCTATCAACCAGAGGATTAGCGAGCATTCGGCTGACTTGAAGCATGGTAGGACCAAATCCTCAGCCCTGGCTGAACATGCTGAGAAGACGATGCATCATGTGTGTATCGAAGAGGCTCAAGTCATTGCCAAAGTCGCTCAGTTTCACCATCGCAAGTTTAGAGAGGCCATGGAAATTGAAAAAAGACCTCAGAATCTTAATCGGGATGATGGATGGAAGATCAGCAGCTGCTGGGTCCCAGCCCTGTCTTCCAAGCCTCCGCGGTCCCTTCTGGGTAAGGCCTCAGTTTTCTTGTTTCCCTTCCTTAGGGTTGGTTCCCCTAGGTGTTAATTTATTTCCCTGCTTTTATTTGTTCCCCTTTCTATTTATCGTCCTTTTGGTATGATGCTTTCCCCTCTTTTTCCCTTTATTTTCGATGATGATATTTGAGTTGTAATCCTTCCTCTGTTTTGTTTTATTTATTACCTAGCTTATTATATATATTTAATCAGGCAATTAAAGATAATTTGATCTTTCCTGAGATTGTAGGGTTTTTATTTTTTCTCATTTAATTAATTAATTAATAAAAAATAAAAAAAGAAAAAAGAAAAGATAAAATACCCTAGAATCGAATAATATGAATTTATATCATATAAAATTTGTATTTATCTAATAATAAAAATTGTATTAAATAATATACTACTAGAATATTAAGGTATTGATAAATATGATTATATATTTACATATATATATTCATTTAGAATTAATAATTTAAATAGATAAATGATGTGGTTTTGTTAACTAACCACTGATCTATTTTATCTAGGTTAAATAATAATTTTATTTTTATAAATATATAATATTTTAATTAATAAGCATTAAATAAAGGATTATTAGGTTTAAAAATAAAAATATTAGAATATACATATATATATGTATATATTTAATGAATTAATAATTTAAATAAATATTGATATATATATTTATATATAGTGGATTATTAATTTAAATAAGTAAATGGGTTATGTGTATTAAATTAACCGGTGGTTTGTTTTATTTTTTCCCTGGTTAACCTGCCTCCATAAATACAATAGTAATTTAATAATAAATTAGTTATAGGAAGTTTCACTGGGGTCCTTGGGTGGAAAAGTAGTCGTTAGACTTTTTAGGTGGTTTGTTTTATTTTTTCCCTGGTTAACCTGCCTCCATAAATACAATAGTAATTTAATAATAAATTAGTTATAGGAAGTTTCACTGGGGTCCTTGGGTGGAAAAGTAGCCGTTAGACTTTTTAGCCGTTTGAGTCTCTGCTTGGACTATTTAACTCGCTGCTCTGGATCTGGATCTTCAACTTGTCTTGACGATGAACCACACTAGTTGGTTCGAAACGCGTCGACAAATAATTAACTATGTGATTTTGCCGAAAATTTCTCTAAACAAATCTAATACTCTTATACATTTCCTGATCGTATATCACATGAAGGGGTATGTGCAAGAGAGTGGCGAATATTATTACGTTTCTATGTACGAATATTTTACTGTGCGGAGTAAGAAGTATGTGAAGGGTGGAATTATGTAGAGCTTTGATTTTAGAACTAACAACATTTGTAGAGGGCAAGGTATTTGTGGAAGAACAAAATGATTAAAATTGTTAATTTTCATTGTGCAGGGTTTTTACTATATGTTTGTGAAGGCGAATGGGTGGTGCATAACACTATTTTATAATAGTGTATCTTTTCAATGTTTTACAAATACTCATTTACAATTGACCACTATAACTTCTATGACTTACAATATAAGCTTTAATATGGATTTCACACAAGGAAAATATGCGTATAATAAAACAGGTTTTTGTCTTCAGTGGGACTTATTTAAATACTTATTTGCTTTAAGTAAACAAACTATATATGTCTGTAAGTAGATTACTTAAGAAAAACAGTTTACACTTGAGCATTGCAAAACAAAATATGGAGTTTTTCATAGTGTTTCGAATTATGCAAGTTCTTTGATATTGTTTTATTCCTACCAACATTGGTCAATCTCCATGATATCATCATCTCTTTCATTGGTGTCCTCTTCGTTGATGAATCTTTTCATTTTGTCAATTATAATGTTTTGTGCTCAGAATATGGGGATATGATACTAACATTAATGATAAGTGCATCATTTCTGGTTCATTAGAATTGCATCATATGCCCATATTCTCATCACATAAAACTTTGATTGAGTACGGGCTCTTGATAATCGTAGGGCTTCTCTTCGAAGTGCATTAGCACATTTGGTTGATAACACATCGGAAAATAATATAAGGTATTGTTCGTTGTAGATATTCCTTTAAATCTTCTTCATAGCATGGAATTATCTATTGTTGATGTGATTGTTATCATTTTCGGTAGACGATTATTGCACTCTCTTTATCATTAGTACTTTAAAATTGAGATCGATATACTTCTGTGTGAAAACTATGTGAAATATTTTTAGTTCAGCTCAAAAAGTATAAATTACATGAAAAATTTCTCAAATATATAACAATCGATTTAGGAATAATGAGCACTATTTTATTTCAATTCAATTTTGATTATTAGATAAAATATGGTAATTATTTTGTATTCCGTGAGATCGTTTATTGTCAGTTTCACTAAATTTCCATTGTCAATATTGCATTAAAGGTGTTGCGACAGTTAAAAGTATAGATTAGATAACAGTGTATCTAAAGAATGATGAGGATGATTAAACTGTAATTAGGAAATAACACCGATTGGTATACTTAAATTCAATTATCATTATTATTATTATAGCAATTATGGTAGTTTATTGATATCTACATATAAATTGTCTTAGATTTCTTACTGTCACTTCTCTTGGTGGTATGATGTCAATATTAGATTGCTAACAATATATCTAGATAATGATGAGGACAATTAGACCGACTGAGCTTCTTCATTTCAATTGTCATATGATTTCGAGGAGAAGAAATACAAGTTTCTCTTATCGAGGAGAAAATCTCATGGTCGATTGAACGTTGGCTATTTCCTAGATTAATGATATGAGAAAATGCATGTGGGCACAATTTTTGCTTCCCGAGGAGAAAAAAAAGCGTGGTCAATTGAAGGTTATTTTCTAGAGTAATGATATATTACACAAGACATTTTCGATTTTCAATTGAGGTTGGAAGGCATATCTAATCTATGTTTGTGTTTGATATGACATTTAGAGATGTCATTCAAGCAAAATTGAAACCCGAAGGTGTGTTCTTCTATTCTTTGTCATTCTACACAAATCCTCTATTTTGCATAGATTGAGAGCTCTATGCAATTGATTTTCTGGGTATGTACTATAAGGTTTCTCTGCTAATAGAAATGTTTGTTCACAATGTTATTTAGCCCTACATTTCTCGTTTCCGTGTATAACAACCACATGTAACTATTTTGTGTGTGAGACAGAAACATATGAAGTTAAATAAATATGAATTCGTGTGATACATAATACCAAATGAGTGATGTTAAATAGGTTTCACTTTTTAAAAAATAGTATTATTCATAAGAAAAGTGTGCGGGAGAACTATGCGAAGGGAAAAATGAATGTAGATGTGTGCTTTTGTGATATTCAATTCCATGTATTTGAATTTTTAATTTTATCTATTATAATGTTATGTGTTGAGAAAATGGGGATATGATACTAGAATTAATGATAGGCGCATCATTTCTATTTCATTGGCACTGTATTATATGTCCGTATTCTCAACACAAAACATTGTGATTGAGTAGGGGATCTTGATAACCATAGGGATTCTCTTGAGAGCATTTTGGTGCATTTGGACCATAGCAGACCAATAAACAATATAATTTTCCATTCATTCTATATATTTCTTTTTCTCTCCTTCAAATTATTAACATGGTATTATCTATTGCTAGTGCAATTGCCAAAAATTCCATTTTTAGTAGATGATTATTATGCTCGCTTTATCATTATTACTTGCAGATCAAGGTCAATGCACTTATGTGTGAAAATTACATGAAATATTTTGATGCCATATAAAATTACGTTTCTTATTCCTCATGCTCATAATTTGGCATAAATCATAAATGAAAGGGTCTAAGTTTTATATAGCTTTCATGACATAATTTTACTACTAGTAATACTACTACTACTACTACTACTACTACTAATAATAATAATAATGAAAAGCAACATGTTAATGCATTTTTCTCGTTAGCTTGAGAATCATAAATCAATTCTTCTATGTATTATAACTCTATGTGGTGTAATTTTAACACAAAATGTGTCAGTAGTTGCATTGGGAAGATGTTGATCATTGGTTTTTTCTCTTTTTCTTTATGGGGGATGGGGGTGATTCACGTCACTATATTTCATAATTCTTTTTAAGAGAAGGATTGTTACCAATGGTTTTATTCTAATTTCCATATTCGAAACTCTGTTAAGAGAATTTTGCTTTTTACTTTTCAAACACAAATATAGATTTTACGATGTGCATATTAGGTACGTTGTGGTTCATTTATTTTGTGAGTCTATATCTCATTCATAGATAAGGTTTTTATGCAAAATTTGTTGTATTTGTATCATTTTACTTGTTTTCTCGTAATTTGTCTATGTTGTGCTTGTCATTAAGTAAACATTCGTAGTGAAATTATTATTATTATTATTATTATTATTTTGGAGGTGTAATTGCTAAAGAATCAATAAACAATTTATTTGAAATGTGATTGCTAAATAATCAATAGAAAAGCATTTATTTACCATACAAAGAAATGGTATGGATGCAATACTAAGACATTGTAATCTATTTCATTTGAAGAAATTTGCATATAATGTGGGAGATCACGTATTCAATAATATGTGAATTCTATTGCTTGGTAAAATATTAGCAATAAAAGACTTTAATGTCAACATATTATCAACTAATCATATGGCTCACACGAGCATAAACAAACAAATATTTGAAAAATTATTTACAATTTAAATATCATCAATAATATAAAAATAAACAATCTTATTATCCACATAATAAAAACTTGAAAGCTTCTTCTGCAAAATGAACATCTTTCGCACTTATCCATGTCCTATAAACAAAGATTTTGACCAATCTTATTTCTATTAATTGACAAATGTTATGTGTAATAGATTTCACACTTGCAATAGTCAAACCCAATTTTTCATTTGCAAAAGTGAGATCTAGTGACTATATAAAAGATCCAAAAAAGAAATTTGTTCAATTCAACAGCATTGAGAACATTATTTTTTCAGAAGGTGCTTTAAATTATGACGTGAATATGGTTAGCAGAGAAATCGAAGAAGCTATTTGCACAGATACCTTTAATTTACTTGGTGCCTTCAATGAGAATTTCCACTGGTCGATTGCATATGAGAATTATTCTAATTTTCCAGTGGAAGAGAAAAATGGTAACAAGATTTAGACTATCGGATTAGCGAATGTTGTATGTGTGCCAACAATTTTTTTATTTCAGGGAAATTATGCATTTATGCCTGAATTTTTTTCATTCAAAAACAAGAAAAATTATGCTGCGAATGAAGAGAGTACCTTTGAATGCAAAGGCATTTAGACAAATATTCAAGTTACTAGAGGCTAATGTTCACTTTTGATTGCCTGAACAAAATAGTTTCACGATCTCGGCGAGTCAAATGTTATTGCCAATTTCTTTTTTCCGAGTCACAAATTTCCTTGCAATATGTTTGTTCTAGACATATATTCATTTAAATAGTCATTTAGAGACTTTTCTTCACTTTTTGCATATTTCATGGGCCAACAAACTACAACAAGAGTTACAAAATTCATTTTCTATATGGTTTAACAGACATACAAAAAGGATTGTGTATTTGACTGGGATGATATCATTTCTAATGAATTGGATTTTTAGTTAACCAATTTATCCAAGACCAAAAGTTTCTTCATGATGTTATATCTCATAATAGGTTTGATTTATAGCGATAGTGTTATTGGTTTTCCATGTAGTCCTAAATTGAATGTGAATCCACAACCAATGTAATTTTTGTACCCTATACTATGGAATAATGACACTTCTTCAAACTTTTGTGTAATTCAAGATGTTTTTGTGAGGGAAATCAACTACATGATAACTGGACAAGATCAACATCATATATTTGGACACACACAAGTTTTCCAATGGGGAAAATATATGCATGAATAAAGAGAAATTAATACACTAATTCGAATATACGGGTTTCAAGGTAAGCCATTGCTATTACCAAAATATGTTACATACATGTATTTTTTTGCTAAATATTGTAGGTAATACCTTGACTAGCTAGATATATTTGAAATCAAAAACACAAAAAAAGTTCATTCCTTTGTTGTTTATTGTTGGAGAAATCACAATAGTTTTTTTTCCATGTTATATATTTTGTGCAGAATTTGAACACTTTTAGCTTAAGGAAAGCTTAAGAAATTAAATATTTTAATGTAGAGGGCCTATTTCATACACACTTGGAAATATTGGATACATAAACTTGTTTGCAGAAATTAGGGAATAGAGCAGACAATGTCAAGATATCATGGAAGTATCGAGTATCAATATTTTTGAAGACCAATCTATACATTCCATAAATGATACCTATGGAAATAAAAGGATAATCATAGATGATAAAAAAATCATCCACGAATAAGGAATCAATACTTATGTAGAGAAATTTGTATACTGGATAAACGATATTGATGCGAGTTCATCATCAAGTGAAAATAGGACAAAAGATATTGGAAATACAAAAGTGATTTACGACAACCTATCAGATTACATGAAGCACAAAATGCCCGACCAAAATTTTATTTTAAAAGAAGTGTATGCCACTGAATCAACCAATTTCAGAAGTCCTATAAGAACAGTAAATGTTGATGAAACTATAGATGAATAAGTTGACAACATTAAGCTACCTAATTGCATTGGTTTTTTTGGGTGAAAATCAAGAAACAATAGCACACATTTCGAATGAATGTATTATATTTTATGATGGTTTTGTCACATTGCGAAATGAAAAGTATGAAAATAGCAGTAAGAGAACGAAGATTTGAAAGGTAAAGCTTCACAACAATAACATTTTAGACCAAACATAAATGCAGGTTGATTTGTCTGGAGCTACAATCATTTCTCATGGAACTGCATCAAGTTACTGGAAACATGTTTGCAAAGTCTCATTGTCAATGGGAAGAAGGAAACTTAAACTTAAAAACAAGAAGAAAGGACCTAGAAGATGTTATAGATATAGGTCATTTGTTGGTGACTTCATTAGTAATACAAACAATGGTTCCCATAACTATTGTTGATTTTAACTTAAGCACAAACACAACAACTTACAGATATAATCATAAACACAGAGATGTAGCATAAAAACACTTCATTTCATTAATAGAAAAATATTGAACTATGCTTACGAACATAATGGAAATAAGATAGCTCGGGTGATGGTAGCTTATCTTTGAGAAGAGATGTGGGAGACACATGCCTCTGAACTGAGTTACAATGAGGCTCAAGGGCCTTTTTATTATTGAACAATAAGAGAAAACCCTAAACAACCAAAACCCTAACCTGAGGAGATGTAACACCAAGATTTTATGGGCTTCGTTGGGGTTAGTTGGGCAGCCAACTTCCTGGGGTCGGAAATTGGTCATATTATCTCTGTTCGATGCATATGATACCTCATTGGAAATATATCTCCACGAAATATGGCTATTGACAGTATTTCCGTAGAAATCACTCAGCAATTTTGCCAAACAAACGTCATTTAGGACCTCAAAATAGCTCCAGAAGTTTAGGATGCAAAAAACTACCAAAAATAGTAAAATGTGCTACAATTAAAGGAAAAGATGAAACTAACTAGGGCTTCTAGGTTGAATAGAGGGGTGGCCACCAATATCCACCTATATCATTCCTCCCCCCTTAGGAAGCAATGGTCCACATTTTGTACAGAGCCTCCATGAGGTGAGGAAATTTCTGTTAAACATGGTCCCTACTGAACCACTTGCCCTGGTGAAGGAGTTGACCTGGTTTGACAATTCGATATATTTGTATCCTATAGTTTTGAGTGTTCTTAATCTGTCTATCCATGATCTGATCAATTGTGGCCTATTCCATGCAGTCTGGGTTGAGCTTTGTTGGTGAAAGTTGTTCTGCAATGTCAGATGAGTCCAAAAATGTTGTAAAGTATGGCTGAAGGTGATCTACATTGAAGACTGGGTAGAGACCAAGGAACGGTGGGATGTTGAGCTTGAAGGAATTGTCACCGATGGCCTTGGTGATGGTGTATGGCCCATATCGAAGAGGGCAAATCTTGTGGTGGGTTCCAGGAAGGTGCTCCTTCTGTAAATGAAGCCAAACTTTGTGACCCACTTGGAACTTGTGTGGCACTCGATGCTGATAATGGCACTGCTTGTACTTAGCATTGGCTCTTTCCAATATATCGTGGATTTGTGATGGGTCCAGCCCTTAAGACTTTCAAATTTATGATAAATTTTTTGATTGATTGTTTATTAAGCGATGGTTGGTTGACTTAAATGCTATTGTAGTGTTGGTTTATTGAGATGAGGACATGTGTCCTGGTCTTGGGCTTTGTCTTCCCGCTCCTTCTAGGCTCTGAAACCCTGATTGTCCATTTCATTTGCGATTTCTTATTTTGAGGTGTCCTTATGTTGTTGGTGAGGTCCCTAGTTCTGTGAAATGAGGGGTTGCTTTGTCTCTTTTCTTGGTTTTTGTTTTCACTGTTCCTGGCTTGCAATTTGGTGAGGGTTTCCACTTGCAGATAATGTCGATGCTCCCTGCTCTGTGCTTGGTTATGAGACCTGGGTGTGAAACCATTGGTATCAGTCTCTATTGTCAACTTTTTCTTGGCTACATTTGTGTTTTCAGTTGCCGCTTTAGTTTACATGTCTCCCCTCCATGCACTGGCTTCACTGGTTGACTATTTGTTTGGTTTTGTTCTTGTCTCAAGTTGTGGCTATGGAGTCGCTCAGCTTTCAGCTTCCACTCAGCAGTCTTATGAAAGGTAAGCCCTCTTTCTATGCTGGTTGTTCTTACTTTGTTTTTTTCAGTTGCTGATAACCTCTACTCCTCATGGCAGCGAGCAACTCTGTGGCTATGACCTTACCTCCGTGGCTCCTCTGTCGGCTTACAAAGGCTCAACTCTTCCTCGGTAACTTCTCATAACCATACCCTTTGTTCTCGTTGCACTTTGTTAATGTAACTATGGTTTGTTTCTTGTAGCTAACGACTTATTCGTTGGCGAGTGTAGGTGAGTGACAGGCTTGCTTGTGGTCTTCACGTCATGTCTCCTACACTTGAACTCGGCAGGGTCACTCCTTGGTGTCTTCTAATTCATAGGGTTTATGAATTTTTTGTGGTAGTTAGACTTGGCTCTGTGGTTTCCTGCCACTGTGTCGGTGGCTTCACTGTGTATTTGCGACTCTGTTGTTTGTAGTTATTTATGTATTTAAACGAACCTATAATGACCACATGGGGGTTTGTGGTTTCGGTCAACTCTGTTATATTTATTGGTCATTGAACAATGTACTGTGATGCTAGGCTTTCGATATATTATTATATATATATATATTATATATATATAAATATATATATACATATAATAATATATATATAGTATATAATATTCTAATATATTCTATATATACTTATTCTGTAAATTCAATTGTTTAAATTTTTCAAAGGAAAATGGGAATGTAATCGTTTTTTGTACCTAAAGCTTGCCTCTGTGAATAATGGCTTTCTTGTTCCTTCATATATTTACAGTGTTTGTGCTACTTCTTGTCTGGGAGCTCTCCTCGCTTTGGTGCTTACTATTCACCTGTGTGTATTTATTTTTCTTATGGAAAAAAAATAATTTAATAGTATTCTGTGGAAAATTCTAGAGCTGTAACATGAATGGATTCAGATGTTTGTCTTCAGAAAATGTTTCTGATCTTTCTCTTCATTCAATTCTATGATGGAAAAAAAAACATCACATTAGTTGTTTTTTCCTTTCGTTTTGTAGAGAACACTGGACAGTTAGCAAAACTGCCAGTAGTTACATTATGTGGTTACATTAAATGGTTTATGAATAACTATATTTTCTTGCTTTGTAAATTAGAAACAAATTTTAAATAAGACTAAAAAGTAAAAAGAAATAAATAAGAAAACATTAACATTGGCTGAGATAGCCATTCCTAGGAAATGAAAACTAATGAAACTCAACTGTTTGAAAGAGACAAACTCCCAACCATGTCCTCCCTGAGCTGGATGCTCTTGCATCAGGTTCTTGGGGTAGGTGAAAATTCATGGCTCCGGTCCATGAGCTCCTCGATAGAATACCCTGCATGTTGTATATGTCCTGCATCAAGCCACGAATTGTCACTAATAGGGTAGTTCTTCCACTTGACGAGGTACTGTAGGTACTCCTTCCTTCGAGTCCGCCTAGCCACTTGTGTGTCAAGGATTCCTTCGATTTCAAGTGGCTAAGCTGAAGGCATTTGTCTCATCCATGAACTATTCTTTTCCTGGGTGTCTCACTTTATCTGTGCCAAATTGTCCTCTTCCAGACTGGCAGTGTATGGGAATAAATCTGGCACATTAAAAATTGGCAATGTTCCTATACCTGGAGGCAATTGCAGTTCATAGGCATTTGCAGAAAACTTATGCATAATTTTACAAGGTCCAATTTTTTTGAACTTCAGCTTATTGTATTCACCCTTAGGAAATCGTCCCTTGCACAGATCCACTAGGACTTGATCTCCTACATTAAATTGTACCTCACGTTGTTTCAGATATGCTTTCTGTTTGTAGCTCTGACTGCTGTCTTGTAATTTCATCCTCACCTACTCATGTAGGTGATTAATTGCTCTTGCAAAGTCTTCCCCATCAACACTTATTTTCTCTAACTGTCCCCAATCCTGCATCTCATGCACTCCTCGGGGATGCATTCCATACAAGATCTGAGAAGGACTATGTCTTGTGCTTCAATTTGGTGAATCATTGTAAGCGAATTCTGCTTGAGAAAGCACATGATCCCACATTCGTGAATTTTCTCTGACTAGACTCTATAGCATGTTTCCTAAACTTTTGCTCACCACCTTTGTTTGCCCATCAGTCTATGGGTGATAAGCGGAGCTAAAGTTTAAATTCGTGTCCAGCTTTTTGCACAAGGTGTGCCAGAAATGCCCTGTGAATTTCACGTCCCTCTGGGAAATTATGGACTTAGGTAAGCCATGTAGTCTGAAGACTTTGGTGAAAAACAAGTGTGCTACATGGGTAGCATCACTGGTTTTCCTACAAGGGATAAAGTGTGCCATCTTCGAGAATCGGTCCACCACCACCATGACAGAATCAAAACCTCACTGTGTTTTGGATAGACTCGGGACAAAGTCTAGACTAATTGAGTCCCATGGTTCGTTTGGAATAGGCAAGGGTGTGTATAACCCCGTGTTTTGACTATGCCCATTCACCAACTCACATATCTTACACCTAGTCACATACCATTGTACGTCTCTTCACATCTTCGGCCAATAATAGAGATGACTGAGCTAATCCAAGGTCTTATTAATGCTGAAATGTCCAGCTAGACCTCCACTATGTTTTTCCCAAATGATGTTCTCCCTCATCGAACATTCTGGGACACATAGTTGTCCTCCCTTGAATAACAACGCCTCCTGTAGGTTATAGTCCAGCCATGGACTATTGTTCCTCAATAATGGATTATAGTAGGCTTCATAAGCCTCCTTGAAATTTGCATCTGTTTGATACAAGTCCTTTAGGTGTTCAAATCCCAACACTTGTATCATGCTCTCTTACAAGAGTAGAACTCTTCTGGTTAGTGCATCTGCTACCTTGTTTCCTTGACCACTGATATGCTTCAATACGAATGTAAAGCTCTGTAAGAACTCCACCCATTTTCCATGTTTGTGATTTAGCTTATGTTGCTGCATAACATACTGTAATGCAGAAATATCAGAAAACAAGACAAACTCTTTATCCAACAAATAATGTCTCCAATGCTTCAAAGCCTGGAGGATGACATAAAACTCCTTGTCATAAGACATATACTTTTGCCTTCTTTCATTTAATTTTTCGGTGAAGTAGGCTAGTCGTTTGTCTTGTAAAAATTTTGAATAATAAACACATATTCAATGGAGATTATCCTGATCATGTACTATTGCGGAATACATACACAATACATAAGCTCCTATATGTTGATCATCAATATAGCAGCA
>APFE030333807.1:0-16157 GCA_000404065.3 Pinus taeda
CATGCTCATTATTTATGGTATTGGTATGCAAAAATAATTCGAAGTATAAATAAGAAAGATTTGGTAAAAGAATTAGATAATACTGATTCACCCCCCCTCTCAGTATTATTGTCAACACAAATATGTCTATAATAGTTGCCCCCTAAAGCATGAGGTCGTAAATCTTCTGATGTGGAGTGAAATGCTTTATCATGAGGATCCGAGGTTTTTTGAACTGGAAGGTGACCTATATAAAATACAATACAATAAATTATCTTCATATTATTTTCATGATCTAGCTGAGGTAGGCATTCCCATGCTCAGCTTTATAAATTCATTTTCATGTACATAGGACAGACAACCGTCTGTGTTGCAGACTGGTGATTGTTGTAGAGTCATCATCCCTTAGCTTGGATGATCATCTGTGCAAATATGGTGTACATTTGATGTCTTTATTTTCCTCAATATATCACAACCTAGATGGATGAAACTAGATCCGGGGTCTTCAAACTTGTTCAATATTTGCCCGATGTGCAAGTCGATCCATGTGAAAAGATGTCCTGAAGTTGAACATGGAAATACATCACGTGCTTACCAGCCAATGATGTAAGCTGGTAATAGGCACGAGAGGAATCACCGATAATGATAATGAACCTCAAGGTACTACAGTACAATTCATGTGGTGTGAATATAGGATCTGATGTCGAACACCATGCAAAATCTTTCGGTTGAAGGCCATTGATGTAAACCTATCACCGGAAGTGAGAAACTTGCCATTAAGGCATGCAAGCTTCAAAGTACTGAAAGGGTTGTTCCTAAGTCAACTTCTTGGATAATGAGCTGATGTGGACAAGAGGTGACCCATTGTAGGAGGGCCTTAATGAATCCCACATCTATGACACGAAACGAAGCAAATGATTTTTCTGGAGGTGAAAACGATCTGATGATACAAGGTTCAGGAATGGCAGTCATGAAAAATGGAGAGTGAAGGCATTGCAGTGGATGAGGTTTTAGATGGGTTGGTGAATTCTCTAAATGAATTCTATTGAGCATATTGGCAACACTAAGATGGATTGGTAGCATTGACCCCGAAAATGGATGGTACGAAGGACCAATGGTGATGTGACCAGTGAACGGAATAACCCAACCCAACTCAATCGTGGTGATGGAGTGAAAGTGTCATGTTCAAGAGTGACCTGCTACCAATGAAGTTCTTCAAGTTTTCTTCCCATTTTCCCCAATCATTTCTGACCAGTACCTCTTTATTTTTGTCAATCTTGAGGAGGATAACATATTTTGGTTCTATAATTTTCCCTTCGGGCAAACCTGTCGCTATGTTTTAGCGAGCCTAGCGACAGTGAAACTCGCTCTTGTCGGGGTGGATAAGTTTGTCGCTATTGTTTTAACGAGTTTAAAAACAAAGATAACTCAGTCCTTTTGATGTTTAGAGATTTTTAAAAGATATGGAAAGGAAACTCCAGCAGTCCTTTTTCGTGGCATAATCCCTTAAGTCCAAAAAAGTATAAAATAATATGAAAGGGATGACTTTTTGATAGCTTTAATGAGCTGAAAAAGACAAGCTCTCAATCTTTTTGTGTAGTGATCCCTCAGGTCCAAAAAGATTAAAATGTAGAGGAGGGATGGAACTTCCCTTTACTTTAATGAGCTAGAAAGGCCAGTAGCTCAGAATTATTTTCATATTTTACGAGTCTAAAAAGTGCTTAAAAGAGACTCGTTGTTTAAGGAACGAGTGATGTCTTTGGGTAGCAACTGGTTCCAGGTAAGTTTGGAACTTCTCAAACACGCCAATGTAATGAGGGTGGCTAATAGAATCGCTCATCGCAGATATTCCTCAAAAGGGTAAACAATCAAGTGGAGGCATATGATCACCTAAAAAAGTGGAGGTGACGATAAGAACACAACCAAGGCTCAAAAGGTTGATAGCAATGCAATAACAAAGGTTATTTATCGAGGGTGGATTCATTTTTTAATGTGCTTGAACCCTGTGGTAACATTGCTCATGCCAGTCATCTTTAAAGATGTCTCTTATTAGTAGGTTCCTTTTTTAGTGAGCTTGCCCCATGCGAAACTTTGGTCATTACCAACTACAGAGCTAACTATACTAAGAGTTAATGAACTACTGAGTTTAGATAGGATAGTTTAGATAAAATATTTCCTTCGCTTTGCCTGCATGCTGCCGACAAAGGTGAATGGTGTGAGCTTCCATTCTCCTAACCTAAGCAGTTGAACTAAAAGTTAGGCTAAAATACTATGAGGTTAAAGTTATGCTAGTCGCTTTTCACTTGCGTAAAAAAGGTTTGCATGCCCCCAGGTGTTGAGAAAACAAGAATTTCTAATTACCTTATTGAAGTTCCCGCATTTAGGTAGGATCATTTCGTCTGCAGAGCAGACAAAACACTTCCTTGGCTCTGTTTATCGAAATAGAACAAGGTGAATGGTGTGAACTTCCAATCTCATAACGTTCGAGGAGATCATGTTCCAGACTAATCCCATACCCTACACAGAAATGGTGTTTCAGACTAGTCATATAACCTACAAGGAAATCTGTTTTTTCATCTAGGTTCGCCTTGGGTGCATGGCCCCTAAGCTTCGTTACATTCACCAAATTACTCATGGTAATTAGGTGGATGAACTGGAGGTTGGAGAGACGTTCTTGACACAAAGAGACCATTTATGGATGGCGTTTGACTCATAACTGTGTCCGAATAGGGAAATGAAAGGCGGTTGACAAGTTGCACCATTTTGCCTTCATACGGGAAACACATCACCTGAAAGAGTGTGGAAACAATAGCTCCCATGTTGTAAACATAGTCATGCCCAAGGAGTATATTGTAATCTAGTGGCCCTTGGACTACCATCACATTCAAGTGAGCAGTTTTCCTTCTCAAAGTTATAGGCAAATTTGGAAGGATCCCTAACGGTCGACTGGTTCCTTTTGTTGAAGCCTGGAAAATTTTGATTCTCAGGCAGAAACGATGGTGAACCAAGCAGTTGAGGAAAGGATACTCATGGAAGCCCCTTCATCTATGATGATAGTTCCAGACATGATCATTTTGTAAACTTCTACTATGATTCAAAATGGTACATTAGATGGAAGGCGGGGTCACACTAGTAGATTCCAATCGAAGGAATTGACTAGATTACTTGGAGGAGGGACTGAATAAATGGCCATAAGAATCTCTCGAAATGGGGAACTTCCCTCTTGTGGTAAAGGAATGGGTACATTGGCCCCATGTTCATCAGACACTGTGTTAAAAAAAAGAATTTGAATGGTGTTGTTCTCATTCTCTTTGGAGACTGTATCATCTCAAGGTTGAACTTCTAAAGGAAAGACTGGGTCGGCTCTCATCCCGACCTATTGACTTTGGTCCAGTATGGACTCAGAAGGTTTATCTTCAATGATAGTTGCTTCGACCGATAACTAAAGTATGTGAGTCATATTTTCAACTAGTGATGGACTTGGCAAGAGTTTCTTGTATCCAGGTGGAAGTCGTTGCGGTGACGTAGACGGTTATCCAAGACATATTTAGCTTTTTCCAGAAAAGGACAATGATGAAGGGTATGATCATCTTCACACAACCTACAAAGAAATCTGGATCTTCCTTTTCATCCATTGACTTCATTTTCACTAGTTGATGGTGAGTTCTCAACAGATCTATAGAGGTTGATGACACCGGATGGTGCAAGCAGGGAGACCAGTCTCTCAAGATTCACAGAATGCAAGGAAAATATCAATGAAAGTGGTTTCCTTTGAAAATTATGCATGGAGATTTGGGTTTGGAAGGTTCGGTGTGTGGATTTTCGTCGGATGATGCATGGTTTCCACCTCGCTTGACTGGCTTCTTCTTCTTCTCCTTCTATTTCTTCTTCTTTTCAGTTACCTAGTTTTTAGTATCACTAGTTTCACCAAGCGAAGAGGAAGAAGGAGAGGGAGAAACAAATGAAGTAGAAGGTGAGGGAGCAAATCCAATATCATCTGGTTGCTAATTCAATTGCTGAGGAATTACGGTGTTTTGGATGACAGAGGTTGAGAATAGCCATACTAGCAAGCCAATTGTGATTCCTGGAAGGGACAATTTAGCAAGATCTGGAGCACCAATATCTCCCCAAGAAGAGAAAGAACTAGGATTCCCTCCATGGGGAAATCCTTGATTGGTGGACTCCATTACCTCAACCTAAATTTTATGATGCTTTGAGACAACTTTCTTTTTCAATTTTTAACAGTCGGGAAGAAGCTAAAGGTGACTCTAGTCGCCTTCAATTTTTAATGAGCCTGAAGTGACAAGTGCTCAGATGCACCTTTTCTCTTAAGGAATCAAAAAGGAATGAAAGTGACTACTCTAGAAATCTAGACAGAGGGATTACCAAACCAATCGAAAAACTGTAATATACACCTTGGTGGTAAATCAAAGAGAAATTACCAAGGACTTTACATACGACAGTCAATCTTCCTGAATGATGTGTTCAGTGCATTGCGATCGATAGGGCGGTAGACACGACTCTCAGATATCAGCCTATTGTGGTCTCCCAATATATATTCGACGGTACGGGGAGCACAAGTTTGTACTGGCACTTGTCATATCAAAGAGGAGGAATCACCCAACCTTCGATGAAAATGATAGTTACCAGCTTTTCGACATCGGAATACGTCTCTAGCCTAGATTTCTAGATGTTGTGCATTAGGTTTCAAAGCATTTTTATGTTCACTGAGGTTTATTTTAGAGTTGATCTTTTTTAAGAAGTTTTCCTTTCAAGGTTCACCGGATGATGTATATGTAAAATTCCTAAATATGTAATCTAAAATGATAAACAGTCATTTGTTTTCTTTTAGCAATGAAAATCCTAGCTACTAAAGAAAGAACAGTATGATTCTTTCAACAGAGAGCAGAAAGCACACAGTAAATGCACTTTTCCTATATCATTTTCTGCATGTAATCTAAATGCAAATGCACATATATGTATTTTTTTTTCCATTTCCTTAATGTGAGAATGCCAAAAAGAAAACTAAGTACAGATCTGAACTACTTTTCTTCATAGAGACACTTCAGCAATTTCTTTTCAAAACGAAAGGAAGACTAAGACGACACTTTTAATTTCGAATGGAAAACTACTTTCGACACTTCAAATACTGAAAATTCAAATAAAATACAATGGAAAAAGTATAATCAACTATCTAGAAGAGGAATACTTTACGACACTCTTCTTTTCGACTCACAATGAGAGTTGCGACACTTTTGAATCAAAAGAAGATAGTTTGATTAATCTACTCTTTGCAAAGGAGGACTGTAAATGATGAAAAATACATAAAATACGTTCACAATTCCTGATCAATCGACGCTGAATAATATAGAGGAAGAAGGCTTTAGCAATTATATACTGATCATAAGAAACAAAACTACTGAATAGAGATGAAAATAATGAAGAAAAAAAAAACAAATTCGAGAGAAGGAAATAATATCATTCGGTCATCGCACCTATCCTTAAAAGAAACAGGAATGTATATCACCTACAACACACAGGAGGTGCGATGCATCCAAATTTCTAGTTAGAGAAAGTGCGATGGACCACGGAACGAAGCTGAGCTTGGTTTTTGCTCAAAATTTGCAGCTAAGTTTAGTGATTTAGGCTGAGCTATGATAGAAAGTAACTAAAAGTATAGGGGTATAGTCTTATGAGGTTATTGAGCTACCACCAGGGCACTGAGGATGTTTGCAATTCAGATGTTCAGTTCATAAAATAACTCGGAGATTGACTGAAGGAGTGTTGATCTACTTTGCACTTGCATAGCAAGTGCAGTTCGAAGGCTAGCTGGCTTAACTTCAGGCTTCGTCTATAGTTTATAAAGGAAACAACAGTAACAAACAAACAAACTATTCACTCCGTAGTGGAGTCGCCATTTTGTTTCCAGGAAAACTAGTGTCTTTTTGATCTACTAGTCCCACTAAGATGGGTAGCTATCTTAGAAACAAACAATTCAAAGCGCTTCAAGGTTTCCTTTATGTATGATAGATAAGAGAGAAGAAGAGAGCACCAACCTGTATTTTCCGCTTGGCTCCTTGCTCGTCTCTCCCTTCATAAAGTTTGCTACTCTTCTCCTTTTTGTCCTACTTTAGAGAATATCTATAGAGGCAAAGAAACAACACACAATCAAAACATAGAGATCTATAATACCATAAACAATGTAGAATCAGAAATACATTAACCATACAATTGCATCCACAAATAAAAAGATTTACAAGTACACAATTATATGGAGGAAAAATCAATGAACTTTATTGATAGTAGAAGTAGAAGAGAGGATTACAATCTAGTTGTCTAATACAACATCATCCTCCCAGCATGAAAGCCCTCTTCACCTCATGAAAAGCAAGATCACCCAACAAAACAATGTCTCAAAGAGAAACCAATAGCACTTCCTTACAAATTACAAAATTCCAGCCTCTGGATCTCTGAGATCAGGGATCTGTTTATGGATATTTATAGAGGGGTGAGTTAGCTTTTGGGTTTTTGATTAGTGTCATTTCACTAATATTTCTTGGTTCCACTTGGAGATTTCATGATCTCTTACTCATCCCTGGGTGAATTTAGAGAGGCAAGTGTCATATGAGAAGTTTCTAGAAGATTCTCTGGGTTTCTGCTTAGCAAACTGTCTCTCCCATTTCTCTACTCTCACCCATCACACCCTACAGAAGGCCTTTTTAGTATGCATCGCACCTCCCGTGTGTAGCTGGTGAGATGCCTTGCACCTTGACCAAGGACCAGTCTGTATGGTCCAGTTTTGGCCAGTTCTGAGTGGTTTCTCAGGTGGAACTTCTGGGAAATGATGTAATCAGTTTACCATGATCCTTTAGGGTGTGAAACAACAATTTTATGGGTTTAAGATCCCTTGGTTTATCGACATATGGATTGGTGTTGCAGTGCCCAAATATGTCTATAATAGAGGGCCAAAAAATTACAGAGGTATTTTCAAATGATACTTCGTTTAAAAGTGCTTACATGAGTAGGATATGAGGGTCACAATTTATAGAAATGCTTAGGTTTAGGGGGTCTTCAACAAGTGAAAATTGGAGGAATTTTAGGAGCTTAAAACATTATTAATTATTGACTATTAAATTACCACAACCAGTGATGAGTTCCATGCCACAACCCCATGGGATTTTTGCCCACTAACTGAGGTTACAAACTTCAAACATGAATATCTCTCAAACTGTAAAGAATTATGTGGCATGCCATATATGAATGGAAACATCTCAAGGATGGAAATCCATCTAGAAGATCCTTGACTCATAATAGAGTAAGTTATTAAGCCAAAATGCACATGCAAGATAGGGGTAACCCCTTGTGATGCTTGGGTTGACATCAAAGACAACCACTAATTAACAAAGATTGTCCAACACACATATTGCCTTCAATCACTTAATGGGAATATTAGCTCTCTCCATGTCAATGACCAAACTTAAAACAATATTTTGAATGAAGATCTGGGGTTGCACCCTGCACTATGTACATAGTTTTTTGTTGTTTGTCGTTTGTTTCTTTGCTTGAATTTTGTGTTATTTTGTCATGTGAATAAGCATTATGTCTAACTTCATTACAACTTCTAAGTGTGTATGTGGCTGAAGTATAAAGAGACTCTTGACACTACAAAATTTGGCTAGCTTTGTGTCAATCTACCTTATGTTGGTTACATATTTTGGCCAATGAAGTTCTGACAAAAAATATGATCCATTTGTAAGGAGAGTTTTGGTCCAGCCATGAACCCATGTATAGTTCGGGAAACACATGCCTATACTCGGATTTTCTGTTGGTGTTCTCAAGCTTATCCAATAAGTAGAAATGGAGAAGGGGAAAAGTATAAATGAGCAAACCTACATCATAGGTCTTTATATGCTTCTCTGAAGGAACAACCTCTTCTTCTCTCAGTAAGTCAAGATCCCTCTTTCGCTTGAGAATAAAAAAATGTCAATGAACGATTCTTTTTAAATAAATAAATAAAGGTGAAAGAAGAGAAAGGATTCATGCGCAAATAGGTGAAGCAAGAGATTCCAATAGGGTAGTTTCTAGGCTCGCTTGCAGCGGAGCAATTTTTTGTTCCTGGGTAACTTTACCAAGGTACTGTCTAGGCCCTGATGGTAATGGAGCAACACCAGATTTGAAAACTATACTTTGGAAATCTTAAGCTTGCGAGGCAAACTACTCATCCTAATTCAAAACATTATGATCACACTAAATATTGTGTTATGTTCAACTGAGAAGGTATAGAGGGGACCATGTCTTCCTATGGGGTAAGTGGGAAGACCAAATTGATATTCACGATGAATCAATACTCACTGAGGAACCAAGGTCCTACACAAAAGAAACTAACCAAGACAAAGAAGTTGGAATTCAAGTAGTGTGTTGCCAAGTGTTGTAACTAATGCAACAACCTCCAAAATTTTGGCTTGCACTCAAATTTTGGAGCCTTCCTTGGCCTTTTCCTTGATTTTTGCAAACACTCAAGCTCATTCCATGAGCTTTCTCATTAAGTTCTTTGGCTCATTTTTCTTGTTAGATTAACTATTTCCTTCAGGCATGTTTGATTGTTATGTAATGTTTTCAAACTTCTTCTGGTGGTTTCAAAGGTTCATCCTTGTGTAAATGAGTTTTCCTAACCATCTAAGCATATGCGACACTCATACACAAAGACTTGAGCGATGTTACACAAGTGTTGTCACAGGCATCCCAAAGTCTATCTTAAGTGTTTCATTTGTCACAACGTGTCATGTGATAGTCACATAGAGGGGGATTATTTGTTTCTCTATATTGATCATCTATGTTTTTATGTCGCCAAAATATGTTAAGTGTGTGATCACAATTCAAGTTCATCACAAGTTGAGCTCCAAAACTGCGCAAATGCTTCCTCCAGTGTTCTTACCTTAGTTAAAGCTCACTCCTCGCAGAAACTACACAGATTTTAACTTCATTTCACTTTGTTTCCCAATCCCCTCTTGCCTCTTGAAACTATGCAGTCTGTCCTCCAAGTGTCCCATCCTGTAGTAGCCACTGCCTGATGGAATTGTACATTTCTGACCCCTAGTGGGCACTATGCAATTTTTCTCCTTAGTGAGGACTTTGTAGAAATGTTCCTAAGTGAAGCCTGAGATGTACTCTGTGCAATCATAGTGATCAATTCTCTCCTTTTCATCTGGAACTACGTAATGTGCAGTTACTAAGCCCTTCCACCCAGTGTGTCTCTTGTCCCATGCTCAGTTCATGGATAATAATGCATCATCATAAACTGGGGCTTTTTTCATATTGATGTCATTCTATCATGAGTGAATTGTAGTAACATTTACACTATCAAGTCACAACAAGATGATGAAGAAGGAGAAGAAGCAGGGAATCATGCCTGAAGATTCACTTGTAGTTGAAATTACCAGTGGACCTATCAAGAGGAAGAAAAGGGACACAAGTTTGCAACCACCTTCCAAGACCAAATATCATTGAAGACCTCGCATCACCAAGCTGTGTGGATGAGAAGAGAAATCATATCCAAGAACACATCTAGCAGTCAACAACAAAAGTGACTTGACATTGGCACATCATCAAGGCAATCCATGTCGGCAGTGTCATGTCTAGTCATGTCATGAGTTGTCATATGCCACATCACTATTAGGGACCATGTATATTGTAATCAAATATATTGTAAAGTGCAAGTCCAAAGGACACACATGAATATGGAGATTCATGTAAGTTGAAAATTCATAGGAAGTTGAAAAGTCATGAGGGTAGTCAAAGATTCACAAAGAGAAAGCATCATCTATTTGGTTATATATACCCCTCATTGCATGGGAAAATGACTTCTCACCTTTGATCCTCCCGCAATGTATTAGAAAGATAAGGTAGTTCTTTGAGTTGCAAGGAGTGGCTCCAATGTCCTACTACTGGGGATAGTGATGTACAATGTAAATATCTGTCTTAGAATGTTTTCTTGATAACATAAGCCTTTTAAGGCCCTTGTGTTCTTCATGCATGAACTATGAATGTTTGTAAGACTATTCTGTGGATGTTTGTAATTTCATGTTTTCTTTCACTTATACTAAGATAGTTGAACTATTTTGGTTATTTTAGTGCTTATCTTGTTGAGAATGTGTTGTAATCGTTGTTATCATTGTCCCATCCTTGGTGACCATTTTGCAATCTAATAGATAGACCTTTTCTTGTTTATTGGTTAAAATCATCACCACATTTGTTGTGGACTACTCCGTTGGATGTTAGACATATATTCCCTTCTTTGTTGGTTGTAATGACTATCACACCAGCTCTAGACTATTTCGTTGGATGTTGGATAGGTCCTTCTAGTTCATGTGTGTCTCTTCCTAGGTGGTACTCTTAACTCTCACTTAGAGGCTCACTTTTCTCTCTTCCTCTACAATAGAAGAACCTCGACATAGTTGCACTACACACTCACGAGGCACATTGCCCTCTCTTTTCAAATATACCATTGCATCACTCTCTTTTGTTGACAGTTAGAGCCAAGAAAAATATTTAAGGATTTGACAACCAGGACTCTATACTAGATGAGACTCCTACAACAAACAGTGAGAGGTCTGATTGGTACTTCATATCAGGGAGATCCCTTGAATGTTGGCGTGTCCAACATCATCAACATCACCCAAATATTTCTTCCTTCTTTCTGCGTCATAGAGGGGTCCTCCATAAGGCTAATAGGATCATTCTTTTGATTTATTCCTCCTCTTTTCATCTTTATCTTTTGACACAGAGTGATGAAGACAAACTTGTATTCGTCACCTCAATTTTTCTTCTTGTCTTCATATCTTGAGTTGTTACATTTGTATGCATATGCTGGGAATCATGCCATTTCTTCTCATATCTAGAGCTCTCTCTCTTGTGCCCAATATTTCCACAACTGTAGCATTTGATATGGATTAACAATTGGGTAGAGGAATTACCATATCTTCCACCAATCCTGTCATGATTCCTATCATTGCCAACATTCCTTCTCCTAGCCTCTTTATGATTCCTAGGTTTTTGCTACCCAATGCATCTCATTTTCTTGCATGCCATCTACAGTCTCTTCTTTGAGGGATTTTTTCTTGCGAATGAAAAGGCCTATGTTGGTTCTTCATATGTTTTTCATGATAGTTTGCATTTCTGCCTTGCCCTCTTTCTTGCAACTTCCTGGATCTCTTCTTAAGCTTTACTTGTTGCTGCTTCTCATACTTCTGTTGCTACCTTTTCTTCTATCATTGTTGCTTCTTTCATTGATATTGGAGTTAAACAACTTCTTTCCCTCTGTTGTTGTTAGAACCTTGATCTTGCCTTTCCTGCGAAGTTGACCCTTCATCCTTCACAATATTAGAGCTTCATTTTTGTTTAAAACCCAAAGTAGCCTTGATGAGAGGAGTTGTTTGCCTAAAAAACATCTCATCCATGAATTTCTTTCTCTCCACAAGCTTATGACGTTAAGACAACTCTTTATTTGAATTTCCTAAGTCATCTATCATTGAGACTACTTCAGTCTCTATTCTCTCACATTAAGCTTCCTTCTTACTCAGTTGATTAGTGAACATGCCACTTTGCCTACTAGCCTCTTCTTTTTGAGCATTAAGATTTACTATTGTTTTTCTCAACTTTTTATTCTCAAGCTCATAAATTTTAGTTTCTCCTCTTACTTCAGATTTTCCTTTAATAGGTCCTTGATCTCCTTTAGAGAAAATATCAACTTCTTTCTAAAGTAGATCCTTTCATTCAAAATCCTTCTCTTCACTATCATAGGTGATAACTGAGTCACCACATAGATCTAAAGCCATCTCTATGTCAAAGGAGTTTTCCACGACTCTAAGGGGTATTCCATCATCATCACTTTCAGTGATACCCTTATTCTCTTCATGAGATACACTCTCTTCTCCTTTAGAGGATCCCACATTTTCCATTTCTACTAAAGTGGGTCTATCTTCATTACTACTACTAGATGCATGGTTATTTCTATCTTCGAGTGATTCACATGCACATCTAGATATTTCATGGACTATTTATTTACATTTATCACAAATAAATAGTTTACCTTTTGAGCGGCGTGGTCTCCCTCCCGAGACTTCTTCATTATGAAGACAAGTATGATTAGGAACAACTTCTGCATGTTTTGGTTCATTTTTAGAGTAGCAGGGCTCATAATATTCTTCTTGAGACACAGGGATATCTCCTTCATATATACATTGTTATCTGTACAAAATTTCTTTGGATGCCTTGCAATGCCTTATTTTCTTAGCATCTCGCTTAGACAACTCTTTCATTATTACCTCCTTAGCTTCTTCATTTCACTCACTCTTTTCTCCATTCAATATGGAGCGCCATATATGAGCATCCAAGGCCAATAAATAGGCTTCCATTCTAACCTTCTGGAATACATACTTTGATCCATTAAAGAATGTAACTCCTTCAGATGTAAGCCAAGTTTTATTAGCCATTATTTCCATTTGATCTACCTCCTAGTGGTTAATTCATTCCTGAAGGAACCACACTCTAATACCAATTGTTGGAAATAATAATAATACTAAGAGGGGCCAGTTGAATCAATATTAAGGATCATTTTAAATTTATGCCAATTTATATTTCTTCATTCAAACTTAGCATCAATTATATGTGAGAAACCATTCACAAACATATCAACAATCATATCAACCCATACAAGCTGACACATCATGAGAAACAAACACATGAGACAATAAGATTTTATGTGGAAACCCTTTCGAGAAAAAACCACAAATTTTTGTTGTTGTTATTGATGTAAAATAAGAAAACCTACTCTATTAAATCAGTACATTTTCGAGCCACCACTCATAAGAAGCACCAAATCCCTTTGATATGTTTTCTAGCACCAACTCCCTCCATTTGTAAACACCTGTTCATCTTACCAGAATCACTATGTGAAGCACCAACTTCACGGATTTGTTGCAAGAACCAACTTGCAACTCCTTGGATTTATGCAAGCAATAACTTGCAGGAAGCACCAACCCACAAGACTTCTCAAGCAACCATTAGAGATGGGACCTCCATCTTCATGTATGTAGGATCCAACCCACACTCAAATACAAACTAAATGTTCCCTGTTATTGGTAGACGCTGTTGGATACCTATACCAATAGGTTTCATATTTCATGATTGGCGAATACAAGTGCCAAATATGCTCCACTTTGCTGCTACAAAGGTTCCATATTTGCAAGAAAAGACAAGGTGTGTATATGCCTCCATATTACAGAGTTTTGAGGGATGACCCAACAGTCTAATCCGGATCATGCCATGTTTTCAATTTATGTTGTAGAATAGAGAAAGAAATCTTTCCAAACTGTTTAATCTTGGCAGATCAGTAGTTAGGTAGAGAAACTAAGGTTCCCAACTGCTTAATTTGGGGCCTTGGAAGGAATAAGGATAGTATTAGATAGGAAGTGAAACAAAAATGCCAATGCAAAAGAAAAGGCACACAAAGGGTTTGCAAGTCCAAGTGCACCCTCCAAGAAGAAATAAAAAATGTTAGGCAAATTAGCTGGGTAGGTAGATGGGGTTGCAAAAGTGGTGTTTCTTCCAAAATCAACTTTGCTAACCACGTACAAGCAAAGTAACACAGTGGAGCATGACTAACTTCCTTTTTCATTTGTATATCACTCATTACTAACACCCCTTAACAAGTTGTGTACATAAGAGAAACTTAAGGCTTTGTGATGGTTCTTATGGCCTTTAAAAGCCACATTTCTTGTGCAAAAGTCTTTTCATTTTGATCTACTCTTTACGCTAAGTTGTTTTCAAAGAGAACTTGGTTGTACTGATCCTCATCCATATTTTCCCCCCACATTAACAGCTAACTCTATTATTTATCTCCCATTACTTCATTTTCCCTATTATTATAACACCATGGTGTATAAACCCCACACATTGTATAAATATCCCCTCCTTGGCACTATAGCCATAATTTCCACTTCCTGGGAATTGAATTAACATCTGGTTAAGGTCAAGAACCCATCTTCAACCCCTTTTCTCCATCTGAACCCACCCCCCTACCCAAGTCTCCATTTTTTCCTAAAAAACCCTTAAAGAAACCCTTTTGACCCCCTTAAACCATTAAAGGGCGGAAATATCATGAAAATATACCTTCCCCGCCTTATCCTAAGGTCGGGATCCAATTTGTGCCTTTTTATATAACTTCATCAGAACCCCCTTTTTCCTATAGTTTTTCCCTCGTATACTTTGTACAAAAATTTTGCATGAAATTCTTTTGTTTTCTACCGTTTTCTAATGTTGGTGGACAAATTTGATTTCAATAAATAAAACCATCCAAAACCTTTGAAAATCATCCATGAAACGGAGGGTCCCGCCGGGCGCGCCTGCCAAGAAATATGATTTTTTAACCCACCCACTCACTGCTATCATCCATGCAATTGATCGACCCGACGACCGTCCGATCATGGCTTTGCCAGATCTACGATCAACACCATTTTTGGAGGGGCCCGATGTCCGACCCTTAACAAAGATGGAGTTTATTTTCCGTGTAGGTTCATTACCTGACAACCATCCGATCATGCGCCCGCAGATCAACGGCTCCTATGAATTTCGGAAGGCCCCCGACGTCCGACAGATACCTTCCGATATCTGTCAGACACTTGCGTCACGCGGGGAGAGGTGTCGTGGCCAAACTCCGTCAGAGCCCCCTCTGACAAATTCCTTGCCGTGCAAGACGGGGCCCGATATGGCGACACCTATCCTTCCCACGTCCCCGCCCTGCTGTTGCCCACGTCATTGCCACAACCGCCCACCTCGTCCCCTATTTGCCCACCTGGCCGCCACCTCATCGCTCCCGTGGACCGGTCTCAGGCCGCCACGTCACCCGATGACGTCCTACTGACGTCATCCAACCCGGACCCACATGCTGACGTCATTCAAAAAACGCGCCAATAAAGCAAAGAGGCCATATTTTTACGATTTTTTCGCGTTTTTTGTTATTTTCTGTGAAAAGGACCTCTGTGCTGTCTGCATGCAAACTACGACCAGCAGTCTACCAGCCAACATTCAACCATCCGCAGAAGCTCAGAGCGCCAACCCAACTACTCTTTCGTCCCGAGCTACTGGCTAAACAGGTATTTTCCCGTCCATTTCCTTGCAAACTGTTTTTTTCACAGTTACTCATAAAACATACCTGGACACGGCAAAACATTGAAATTTCACCACAAAGCCAAGTATATCCTGTCTCCCCTAGACAATTTGAGGTCCAATTACATTGGCAGAGCCATTTTGCACTTCAATTTTAGTGAAAACCCTTCTCTGTTCGCGCAATCGTGAACTCATTAACCTGCTCCTAAATTGTCAAAGGAGGTCTGTTAAAACTGCACAAGAAGCACTCTTAGAAAGTTCAGTACTATCCTATTCTGCTATAAAGCAAGCTTGCTAGTCTTTGTTTCTCTTAAATTCCATTTTTCTGAATTAGCATGCTCATCAGCTCAAGAAACATCTGAACAGACATGGATACCCCTTCAGCATCAGTAGCCCTTAATGTTACTCCCTTGAATGCTCCTCAGAGAGAGCTATACTGGCAAGATTTTGCAGACCTAGATTACCAAATCTCGGAGGACGCCCCATCCAAATGTACATTTCACATTCATTTGCTGAATGAGCTCAGGGCTAAGCACAGAGATGGAACAGATATCCTAGGCATTAAGGAGTCCTCCCTCCCAATCTTCAAGATGCCTCAGGTCAACTGGTTCCCTGAACTCATCCACTTGTGTGCTGCCTGTTATGACCCTGTGCAGAGGGCTGTGCTCAACCCACAAGGTGCTGTGGTATTTTACACCACCCCTGAGGCCATCAGGGAGATGGTCCAATTCAAAGCTCAAAGGAAATTGGTTCCTTTATCCCTGCTGGAACTAATCAATCAAGGAGCCAAGGTACTTACAGAGGCAGAGATCCTAAAGCTTAATCAGTTGTTTATCAAAAAATCTGACACAGTGCTGCATCCTCCCATCTTTGATGGCTACTTAAATCAACTAGGCCTGGACCTAGCATACATGATCAGCTCAGTGCTAGGGTACAGTTCAATGGAGTTCATAGAAGAAACTGTGCTAGTAATGATGACAATGTTTTCCCCTGGTAAGGCCCCCATTTGTTAT